>JABWTJ010000341.1:727145-937844 GCA_016801875.1 Solanum sitiens
AGGTTGGTTCTCTCGGGCCTTTAGGGCATCGGGTGCCTGTCCGTCTTAATGGGTTTTGAGGCGTGACAAAAGTGGTATCAGAGCAGGTCATCTTAGGGAGTCTACAAAGCCGTGTCTGTGTAGAGTCTTGCTTATGGATGTGTTGTGCACCACATTTATAAACAGGAGGCTACGGGACATATAGGAGTTGTCTCATTTCTTTCATTTCTTAGATCGTGCGATAGAACTTGTGTTGTAGGTGAATCATATCTAATTCCTCAATTGTTTTATTATAGCAAAGATGCCGATTACGAGAAGGAGTAAAAGTACTGGTAAACGAGTAGAAGTGGCTGCCCAAGAAGGGACCAGCCAACCACCACCAAGTCAAGCTGTTCAAAGTGGGGCTCAAGATGAGTCTCTATCGCAGACTTCCTCGATGCCTCCATCTCCTGAAGAAATAAGGAGGGAAGATGAATGTAACGGCCTGTATTTTTGTATGTGGTAGTTCTATTCATGTTATACTTGATATATACTTATAGTGTAGGTGAGGGATCATGTTTCTTACATGATTAGTGTTGGTTTAAACTAGCTTGGAAGGTGATGTAATGCCTTTCACGTTTTAGCATATGTATTGCAAGTTAACTCCGATGGAAAGTATTTAAGTAATTATAGTAAGGTGTAATTGAGCTAGCAGCTGCATCACCTACTTGATCTATATTATAGTTAAAGGGCCCAAGTTTGATTGACCAGATTTAGGCTTATATTTAGGGGCTCATTTGAAGCCCAAACCTATTAAAGAAAATGTGAATGAAAGAAGGCCCAACAGCCAAATCTGCCAATTGGCCATTATGGATAAAGCCCAAGTGAAACTAAGTAAGTACATGACCTCCTAAGATTTGTTTTACCATGTTATTGGGCCAAGTGTGTACCACCTACTTGCACTAATCTGTCCCAAGCTGATTAAAAGAACAAAGGAAAAATGGACAGCCAAGGTCCAATAATATTAAGTCCAAAAGGGCCCAAGTTAAAAGGACAAGCAGGTGGGGCACCTACTTGACATTATATGGACCAAAATTGGTCAAGAGTGTCGGCCATAACACCTCCTTTTTCAAAGGATAAGGATCAAGTCTTATTCTCCATTTTGAACTTGCAAAATTTCAGATTTTCTTAAGTTTCTTTCTTGGTCTCTCTTGGCTTCAATAAGCAGCCCTAAAACACCTTAGGGATTCTTGAGTGCTGTCTCATTTTCAAGTAAGAAGTTTGAAGGAGAGTTTGAATTCTTGAAGTACAAGTTTAGAGGATAAATTTCCAGAATTAAGATTAGCACCCAATAAGGAAGGCTGAATCGTGATAGTGGTATTGGTCATAAATATAAGGTATGTAAGGCTATTCGATTCTATATCCTTTTGGCATGAAATCTGCCACCTGTAATTAATATCAATGAAGTGATTCTCATAAGTTCTATTTCTAGAAAAGGAAGCATGGTGGCAGCGTACTATATCCAAATAGCTAACAATATTTCTTTCCCCATTCTAAGTACATGGAACTACTCCATTATATGTTCACTACTCTATACTTGTGTAAATTCCCCTTGTGCTGTTATAGAAATGGTATTTGCAAAAGAAAGTTTGATGAATCCTTCTCCTAAGCAATTGAAGTCAATTGTGCCATTAAGGTCTTAAAGTAAGGTGTTGATGTTTCATAGCTCCTTATGTCATTGTTACTGCCTCAAAGTATTGTTTTCATGTATTCCACTACTGTTCCGTAATTTCATGTCTCCAAGATGATTATGACCACCAAATCAACATCTCAAAGTGTTTCGATTATCCAAAATAACATCTCAAAAGAGTTATGAACTGATTAACTATAATCTCAAAGATTAAAGAATCTAAGTGAAGAAATCTATATAATTAAGGGTGGCAGCTCAGGGGCGAAAGCCTAGCATGGGCCGATCCCTATTGGTATAGAAGGGTGGCAGCTCAGGGGCGAAAGCCTAGCATGGGCCGATCCCAAGTTGTGTAATTATGAGGAACGCATCCCAGGGGTTAATACGCCTAGCATGGGTCATCCTCTTCTACCACTGATCAGCTGGTCACTTGTATCACATGCCCAACAAATATTATAACATACAAAGAAGGTAAAGAAAAGAATGTATCTTACTTGATTCCACAAGAGTAAGCAAAGGTGGTCTTCTCTCCTAATCTATGCACTCATATGTTGCTACTTGATTTCATTTGTGCCTTGTATTACATATACTTTTTGCCTTACATATTCAGTACATTTTTCGTACTGACGTCCCGTATTGGGGATGCTGCATTTCATGCTGCAGGCTCAGGTACTCCAGCTAGTAGACCTCCTCAGTAGGAGCACTCGAAATTCTGCTACTTTTGGTGAGCTCCAAGTTGATTCGGAGCTTTATTAAGTCCTTGGTAAATTCGTTTGGTATTGTATCGTAGTTAAGGGTAAGGCGGGGTCTGTCCCGACCTACTCTAGTCTTCTATCTTTTAGAGGCTTTGTAGACGTATGTACATGGTTCAGTTGTGTATTAAGGAGTTGTGGCCTAAACAGCCAAGTCTTGTATATAACTTTTGAATCTACTTACGTTGGTTTGTATCGCTGCATCCAAAGTTAACTTGTCTCAATTGTTATAGTATATGCTCAGTAAGAACAGGTTGTAGGTTGGTTCTCTCGGGCCTTTAGGGCATCGGGTGCCTGTCCGTCTTAATGGGTTTTGAGGCGTGACACTTGATCTTTGGATTTTAAAGGATATACCCAAATCTTGCGAGAACGATCATCAATGAAAGTAGCAAAGTAAAGTGCACCACCTTTTGACTTCAGTTTAAAAGGACCACACAAATCTGAGTGTACTAACTCCAATAACTCAGATTTTCTTGAAGAAGGATGACTGTGAAAAGAAACTCGTTTTTGTTTCCCTGCTAAGCAATGAACACATCTTTTCACCTTTGCTTGTTCCATACCAGCAAGCAAATTCTTCTTAGCCAAATAGGTGATCCCCCTCTCGCTCATATGACTAAGCCTCTTGTGCCACAATTCTGATAAAGTCTCACTCTCCACCAAATTTATAGAGTCAACAAGAATCGATCCTTGTGTCACGTATAAATTTGAATGCTTTCTTCCTCGAGCTAAAATCAATGAGCCTTTGGTGAGATTCCATTGGCCATTGCACAAGTCATTATGATAGCCATCATCATCTAGTTGTCCTACAGAGATCAAATTTATCGGAATGTCTGGAGCATGCTTGACATTCTGAAGGACCAACGTTGAACCAGTATTGGTTTTCAAACAAACAGTGCCAACACCAAACACCTTAACCTCACCAGCATTACCCATCTTTAACAACTCAGAGTTAACAGAAGTATAAGATGAAAAGAAGTCTTTTCTTGGTGTGACATGTGATGTGGCTCCAGAATCCACTATCCAACTTGTATCTTGAGATACAAAATTGATGACGTCTTTATCACAAGTGAAGAGAAGGTCATCTTGGATAACAGCAACAACATTATTTTCATTGTTTTCTTCCTTCTTCCCTTCTTTAAGATCTTGCTTCAATTGTTTGCAAAATCTTTTAATATGTCCTTTCTTTCCACAATGATAACATTTAATATTTGGATTGTTGAATTTTGACTTGCTTCTGCTTTTACCTCTACTCCTCGAATCTCTTGTCTTACGTCTCCCTCGATCTTCTGTATATAGAATATCTGAATGTGAAGATGTGTCTTGAGATTTTCTTCTAACCTCTTCATTCAACACACCACTCTTTGCATATTCCATAGTCACCTTTCCACCAGTGGCAGAATTTGTTAAAGAAACACGAAGAGTTTCCCAAGAATCCGGTAGAGCATTAAGAAGCCAAAGTCCTTGTATTTTGATCATCAAAATTAACACCCATTCGTGATAGCTGATCACGAATACCCTGAAAATCATTTATATGATCAAGAATAAGACTGCCCTCCTTGTATTTAAAGGTCATCAATTCCTTTAACAAGTACAACTTGTTATTGCCAGTTTTTGAAGCGTAAAGCGTCTCGAACTTCTCCCACAATGTTCTAGCATGTGTCTCATTCACAATATGGTTGCGAACATTATCTTCAACCCATTGTCTTATATATCCACATACTTGTTGGTGCTCAAATTCCCAATTTTCATCGGTCACATTCTCGGGTTTATGAGCAGAAAAAACCCGAAGATGCATCTTCTTCACGAACAATAGATCTTTCATCTTGCTTTTCCATATGTTGTAGTTTCTTCCGTTTAGACATACCATCTTGATCATATTCCCCTCCATATAGATAACCTTAGCTCTGATACCAGTTGTTGTGACGAAAAAGATGAAACCGAAAATCTAACAATAAAGAACACCAAGTTTAACGTCGAAAAACCCTTCAAACCGAAGGTAACCACCACGGGATCGACAAGATCCGAATTGATTCACTATACCAATAAGAGGATTACAAATATTCTTCTAATGGCTACACAACAAGTGCCAAAAGAGAACAAACAATAGCTACACCAACAAAAGATAAATAGAAAGAAACACCACCCAAACCCAGCTTCTGTTCGGGACCTAAAACAGGATCTTGCTGACCTGCGAATCCGATCTCCACCGTTCAAATCAACAAACAGGATGTCAGGAACACGCAGTCCAAATTTCAGCCCGATCCAACGGTTAGTAAATCGTGAAATACGATCTGAACGTTGCTGGTCGGAGAAAAAGACTGCAGCAAAAGAACCCTTTTTCTTCTCTCTTTTCTCTTGTTGAAAGCTCTCTCAAAAAACCTCTCTTATGTTCTATTGTCTTTCAAAGACAATACCAATGAGCAATTGAATTATTCTCTCAAGACCATCCTCTATTTATAGAGTTGTGCTTTTCCTTACAAAGCCAAAACCAACTACAAATAGGATTACAATTCTAATCCTTTTCCTAATAGAATTGGAAACCAAATAAAGAGAATAATTCCAATCCTTTTCCAAGTAGGATTAGGCCATGGGCCTTTGGCTGGAACATGGGCAATAGCCCAACATCCCATACATTCTTGTAAAAACTTTTAAAAATTTCAAAGTCTTATCTGATATTGTATATGTTGACATTATCATATTTCAACATCAAAACTCACAAAATCGCGAGTGTCTATCCAAACTTTCTCAATAAATGACTTAGAAGAAGTAAACCTTGATCTATACAACCTCACATATTTCAGTGCACTTCATATACGAGAAAATGGGTCAATTTGATACTCTAACTCCTTTTTCACAATTAAGTTCAAGATATGAGCATTTTATCGAACATGTAAAAGTTCATGTTCAAGTATTATTCCTTTTCAATCATCAATACGCACCTTCAAATTTTTTAATGGTAGCATCAGTTACAGTTGCAGTTGAATTATCTAGAATTATTGTGAACAAGTTCTCAGTGCCCCAACCTAATAAGCATTCACCAATCCCCTTTGCAATACTCCCATCTTTGTGGTCAATTTTCTTTTTTAAAAAATAAATTTTCTTTTGTATATTTCACCGGTCATCAATGCAATGTTTAGTAATAACCATATAAATAAAATTTTGGAGGGATGTACACATATGCTGGTTCCTAATATGCTCTTTAAACTTTTCTTTCTCTTCTTGAGAAATCCTTAAACCAGGTCTAGCAACAGTTTTACTAGAAGGTACTTCAAAATATGGTAAGACTTTAGCCAATTATAAATTAAATGTTTCTCCCTAAAGAAATCTAAGCGGTTGCTCATCAATGATTCAAATTCATTAGTTATTCTCCTAATCTCTTCCACATTGTACCTCGCCAGTTTTAGTAGAACATGGACTATCTTCTTGCAAGCTTCTTTTGATAGATTTTAATGTGGCTATCCACCTATCAACAAACCTAATGTAAAACCTGTTCTCATAGTTATAGAAATGTCAACTGGGAAAAATTGGGGCCGGAAAAACTTTTTAGTATATTTGGATTTTTCCAACCTTGTCTAGATTTGGAGGAAATTGAAGTCATTAAAGTGTAGAGAAATCTGGTATCAATGGGATGAACCTTTTATGATTTTGATTTCATGAGTAGTTAGATAACTCACGAAGGAACCCATACGATTTTACGGAATTGAATTTGAGTTAGTAGATCTTTAGGAATCAAACTTAGCATAAAGGGTATTTTCTAAGCATCGTTGGTTAGAGGTGTGGTGTAAAAAGGGGATTTAGGAGTTCTTTCAAAAGCTTTCCAATTCCGTTTGTGCCTCTTTGGCGGGTGTTTGGTCGCTCTAGTGGGGCCACTACAGTAGGATAAGGGGCGTTATGACGGGTGCGACAGCACCTACAATTGAAGATGAAAGATAAAGAGGTCACTGGTTCAAAAGTGCCGCTTTGGCGGGCACTTGAGTTGCTCCGGCGCCGCCTCTACAGAGGGATGAGGGTCTTTGTGATGGGCCAGACGTGATTTAATATCGTTAATAAACCCATAAACGAACTTATTTGTCACTTTTTGACTTTTAGAGCTAAGGGACGACCTCCCAGGAAATTTCTACTCGTTTCTCAACATTCTTGAGGCTAAAGGTAAGCTTTTCACTCCCTAAATTCATTTTCCAATCCGTAGATTGTAATAGAATGGGTGAATAATGATGGGTAAGGTTTTGGTTATGGATTCTATAGTGGAGACAACCCTAATTTGGTAAGTTGGGACATGGGTTTGATCTAGGGTTCATAGAATTGTTATAGTTTCGGGTCATTAGCGATTGTTTGTTGATTCCCTTGTTATTTTGATTGTTTATAGACCAAGAACAAGCGAAACAAATCTCGAAAGGGAAGGATCAAGTTTCTTAGGGCTTCAATCTTATTTCAAGGTAGGTGATGGTTGTGATTCTATGTTTGTGTGATATATGCATGTTCTTGCTTCATTATGATAGTTGCATATGTATGAATGTTGCAATATTGATAACACTTGTTGTAAATGAGATAGATGAAATATCATTGCTATGAAATCATGACTTAAATGTATGATCTTGATGATGTACTTGTGTTTGTGATTATGGTGTGTGAATGAGATTGGATTGCCACATTCCGACATAACTAAATTTGATCGGATAGCCATGTTCCGGCATAACTTTGGATCGGATTGCCATGTTACGGCATAATATTTGAATGCATTGCCATGTTCTAACATAAATATGCGGATTTCCACGTTCCGATAAGCTAACTCTTTGGGTTTGGGTTCCATGAGAGGACCAATGATGTGATGATAAATGTGAAATGTGTTGTTGATTCTTTATATTGATAACGTTGTATATGTTTATATATATGTATATGATTATAATGTTATTTGAATTTTTTATATTACACTAGTGGTATAGTCCCGTATTTTCCAAGTACATTGTGGTTGTGTTCTGATACTACACTTGCTCTTATTTTTGTTGAGTACAGGGCATCTTCACGTGACCATTGAAGGACCTCGCTTAGAAGATCAGTGATTGTTGTTTCGAATTTGAGGGTGAGACAGTTCTTCCGAGCTGCCATGTGATTCTCTTTCATCTATGTCCACCATTTTTGGACTCAGACATTTGTTCTAGATATTTGAATTGTTAATTAGTTTGGGGATGTATCCCTTCTTGTTACATTTATGGATCTTGTTAGATGTTTTGGTACATTGACTTTCAAGGTATAGGTTGTTTACTTTCGCATATGCTTAGTTAGTTCCTTAGAATCCTTCTTGAAGTTTATGGAAACTTCTTACTTAGTTTAATTATTTGCTTCTGTAACTTAATTGTCTTCGTTTTAATTTAGTTGTTTAGTTTGGGTTTTAATAGTGGTTCTCCCACCAGGGGGTTAGTGTGGGTGCCAATCACGGCGTTCTGGGTCGTGACACCTAAATGCTAAAGACTTGTGATATTTCATATTAAATATGTGCTCATAAAGTAGTATGTTCTTTTTGTTTTTTAGTTGGGCTATGTCGATGAGGAATGACTTTGTTGGGTTGTTGAGATATCCTTAGCATAGTCGGAAGTTGATAATCATCTCCACTTCCGGTTAAGAAGATGTAGTTTTCATTCCAAAAGAGAGTTACTGTACATGATAAAATAAAGACATAATACATAAACATGATCCTGAACTTGGCGTCAGTTGACAACTATGACCCTTAACTTTAGATGTGCACAAGTAGGCACTTAAACTTGTATAAAATTGAACACCCTACATGACAATTTTGTGTCCTACGTGGATTCCTACGTGTATCATGCCATGTAGGATACATGTGTTTACTTGTTCAAATTTATACAAGTTTAAGTGTGTACTTTTGCACGTCCAAAGTTAAGGGCATAGTTGCCAATCGATGCCAAGTTAAAGGTCATATTTATGTATGGCATAATACATATTGGACCGTAAACTTGGCTTCAAATTTTAACTTTGACCTACAACTTTCATAGTGCACAAATAGGCACTTTAAATATCCTACCTTTCAATAAATAAACACGCGATTTTTACAGTCAAAGAGTGTGAAAGGCAATCGCTCCAACGTGTATTAATGATGTCACATCCGTGGAGCACCCCCTAGAAGTAACACGGCGTACTTGACCTTTCGGAGGTCTTATACAAGCCCATAGTTATCATTCATCGCATTGACATAGTAAATTTAGCGGAAAATTTAAAACTTTTCATAGCACATCATATGCTAGAAACTTCATCTCATATATAGATAAAACATAAGCCGTAATACATTTATAGATCTTAAGTCTCTTTGCCATCTTAGACTCAACAACTTTAGAGTACATTAGGGACACGGCCAATAAGACACAATACATAACTATACAATATTTAAAGACTTTACAATAAAGACATTAGTAGGGAATCCTTGGAACTTAAGGAACCCTTTCCTTGAGCTTGGGAATCACATATCAAGAACCTCAATCATAGACATCCGTTATGCATCCATAACCTACACTTCGTGTAAAAAGTAGAGAAGAATGGGATTAGCACAAGAATGTACTATGTATGGCAACCATGCAAAAACATGCATTAAAAAGGGACATTTTCTTTGAAATCATACTTCATGCTTTTTGAGTAAATCTTCATAAAACCTTTAACCAATAGCATTTATATCATTCACATACATCATATAAACATATTCAAGGACCAAACATTACATAAGATCACATGTAGGATTTATTACATTTTTAAGCCACTTTACAGTAAGCTACCTTTACCTTAACAGTGAACCCTTTTTCCTTTAACTCATCAACCTTCCAAGTAACCTCTAGTGATTCTAGGTGCAATGCATCACCCTAAGGCCACAAGGAAAACATACATACAATCTATACAAGGCAACACATACCATCATAGAAGTATAGTACAACATATACACATTTAAGCCAAACTACAAAAGACATTAAAGTAAACTACATCAAGTCACACATATATTTACTTCTTTACATATACATCATTATTTAACCTCGTTCATGACCCCAATCTTAGTCTACTAGTGAAATGAACATATGAAGCCCCATAACCCCATACATTCTTAGCAAACCCCTCATGAGACCACAAACCTTAACATTCAGTTCATATACACAAGTAAGTGAATATAACCTCATTCATGTTAATACAAAACCTTCATCATATAGTCATTTAGACCAACATAGTGTATATAAGGATAAGATCACATCATCTAGACTCATACCATGCACATCTTTATGACAAGTAGACAATTGCTACCATACCATGCATAAAGACATATTCATAACCATACACCTTAGAACACCTTCCTAGAACTTCCTAAGGATCTACTTGTGCAATTTCTAGATGGGTTCATTACTTCCACCTATCCTAAGTAACCTCCCTTAAGTCATTCTAGTTAGGGTCCTAACCATTTACTTCCATTGTGCATTTTACTTTAGAGAAACTATAGCCTTAACCAACACTAAGACCATGGGTGCTAAACATGGAATTTGGTGTTGTAGAGCCTTACACCAACGGAAGGTGTTCCTACCTAGCCAAGGTAGAACATTAACATATCCTAGCATCCTAAGTGAATTCACTTTGCTAGATCCTATGTGGCAAGCATAGTTTATGGAACTTGGGGCAATCATGGAAATATTAACTCTACACCCTTTGTTGGGTCATGAGGCTGTCCATCCCGTGAGAACCTTAGTGAACCCTACCTCCCCTATTTGTGAAAGTGTCACTCCCTCACATGAGGACCGTAGTGAACCCTACCTTCCCTATGTTTGAAAGTGTCACCCCCTCATCTACAAGTTCACTCGGTGCTAAGCTAAGTTCCCTTTTATTGAAAAAGCCTTTATTATCATTTATTTGTAAAACATAGGCTTAGGAGAGTCATACCCTCATATGCTTAGCTCATAGGTCATAGATGAGAGTTCATCAACCTATTTCATGTGAGAGATCCTTTCACATGAACATAGCATATGCATTAGCATTATCTAGTTAAGGATACAGTGAGCACATCTTTCAAGGTTCCATTACTTAGTAGACCATCATTCATGTGTGTGTGTATACATATATGTGAGCAACCTTTATCATAACACATTAAGACCACACATGACCATACATTCATATTCATACACATAGAAACCAAACCTAGGAACTATCCTATCAAGGTACACATGTGCAATGCATAGGCAAAGTCCCATACCCTTGCCCATACTAGTACACCTATCCAGTCATCCTAGATAAGGAAACACATATCATACTTTCATAAACATCACCTTAACATGCATAGTTGTAGACACTAGTGAATATAAGAACTACCTTTCATTTAGACACCAAAACCTATACTACTTGTAACATGCATATGAAGTGAGTGTATGTCTACATTAGTCAACATGATCACATAATGGCTATCAACAAACAGATTGAGGCAGCCACCCTCTTAGGCCATAATACTCTTTCAAGCATAGACAACACAACACAGTAGCATAGGAGACAAGTAAACTTCATATTACACTTAAGACTCCTAACTTGTACTATTCATGCATTCAAATAGGGATGCATAGGTAAGGGATTATTAACCATTTTAACAAATCAATGGAAGCACCTATACTTTACCCTAACATGGATATACACATGCTTATACAATATCCAGACGACATAGATCACAACTACAATAGGAAAGTAGGCATAAACTTCTTATAGTATCATCATAAGCACATATTCATATGATCATCAATTTCCCTTCAAGTCCATGGTCAACACATATATAATGAAAATAAATTAAACACCGCCACCATAAGTGGACCATACCACACAATGCCATACAAGGCTCCATCAACTATATTAATATAGAAAAGTAGAGGGATGAGCCATTCTTACCAATTCATCACTGTTTGATCATCTTTGATCAATACTCTTTTCTCATCATTTATACATTATAGAGCAGTAGCTATAAGTACCATAATCATAAAAGAACCCATGTATATTTCGCTACAAGATCACATTACAATCTAATACAATACATCACAATACTAGAGAGTAGAAGAGCATAGATCTTTAATCCAAATCACTTGCATTGATCATAAATTATATTTCATTAATAACATAAGTGTAGGGCAGTACCTAGATCGATATAAATCAAATTTAAATCATGCTTCATCTACTCTAGAATTAAGATCACATAATGTTCATTACAACATTCAAATTGTAGTCTTGAAGAACCTAGATCAATTCTTGCCAAGATTCCTTCTCTTTGATCATTAAGAGTTCATAGACACAATCCATTAATATCATCAATATATGGCATTAGTTAAGGACAGTAAAATCTACACGAAATCCTACTACAATAGCTACAACCTTTAGTTCACAGTGAACATGCCATTTCAGACATCAATGGAAAGTAGAAGAATCATAGGCTAACCGACATTGATAAACATGAATCACTTATTTACAATTCATTAATAGTATCCCATTAAGACAGTTGATAAAACCAGCCCTATACAAACGAATTCCCCATTAAGTCATTAAAAGACCAACGTTACAGCAAATCATAGAAACTCGTCTAAACATGTTCAAATCTTCATACATTGATCCGCATGGATCCTTCATCATCAATTCAACATGAATTCACGTAAACAACAGTATATATAACAACTTCAACGTAATAAAATCACAATTCAATCGATAACAAATCAAGATCACAAAGCCCATTCAAGGGCTAAATCGATTTGAGGAAGGAGCATGGGTTCATCATGCAATTGGAGTAAAATCACGTTTAAACCACTGTAATAACTTCAATTAATCATGATTTAATCGTTCAAAACCTTTTTAGAAAGAACCCAGGCAGATTGAAGAAGACATGGTTTGATCATAATTTTCTTCTTTGAAATCTTTGAGAATGGCTCTCTAGATGAAAAGATAACTAAAGATAAAGATCACCATACCTTTATCTACATGAAGACCTCTAAAACTTGATGAATCACCCATAGAAATCTGAGCTCCAAGCAGTTCTTGAGCTTCACCAACAATGCTGGTTTTAGAGAGAACATTTTTGGAGGGAAAGGTTCAATTTGTGTGAGTTGGTTTGGGAATGGATTGATCACGATTTTTATCACTTAAATACACCCAAAAATAACCAAATAAATCATGTGGGGTCAGGTTAGCACGTGGGGTGAATTTACCATTCACCCCTTAATAAAACAGTCCGCTAGACAGTAGCTACAGACCACCACCGACGGAGGCACTTACTGGCCGTAGGTCAGCCAACGGACCGTGCCTAGGCTTTCGTCGATTGGTACTTAGCCAATATTTGTCTTGATACCTGACCAAGTTAAGTGCCAATCGACGAGACTTGACCAACGGGCCGTTGGTTGACCAACTGGCCGTCATTTGGTCCGTCAATTAACACTGCCCAGGCAGTGTCCCGACCAGCCTTGGGTCCTTCTTGTGGGACCTTTTGCGGGGACCTTTAGAGGTCGCCCGGACGTTTCTAACGTAAATACAACCCTTAGAAAGTTTTGGACATTACACAAAAGTTTCACCCAAAACAACCACTTGTAACTCGTCCAAATAGGCCAAGCCCCATCAAGACACACGCTGAACGTCTTAAGGGCTATCTTTCGAACGCCTTAGACGTTCTTGGTCGTTTGACCTCCAAACTTCATGAAACTTCATATACTATCATTTTACATCATTATAAACCATTTTAATACTTCATAAGATAATGCATCACACATAATTACATAGAACCACATACGAGGCATTTAGGTGACTTAGCCGTCGAACGTCTTGGTCGTCCCTTGACGTTTGACTTCCAGATAACCTCAAACTTCATACACTGCCTTTAAACCATATTATAAGACATTTTCGTACATTAGAATATTAATACAAACATATTAGGCTCTAGACACCCAAACTCATTTTGGGGTCTTACAATATCCCCCACTTGGGAACATTCATCCTCGAATGACACTTAGAACACTTTAAACATGACAAGGACTTCAATGCATCATAGAGAAGTTCATCTTATTCATAACATCATCATATAGAAGTCAATGCACCAAACTTTAAAAGGAACACAACTTCAGAACATTTTAGCACTCAATGCACACAAGCAAGCTAAGTATTCATTCACTCACTCTTTAATGCATCAAACACAAAGGCTCTTATCATGCTTATAGGAGGTACATACTTTTCCAAATCACAACATGGTCATTCCATTTCAATTCATTAGGAGATCATCCCGTAAGGCCGCACATAGGCAGATTACAACACATACTCAAAAGCCATTTTAAGCACTCATACTTCATGCACAAAGGCCAGCTTTACACTAATATGACAATTTCTCAATTCCAAACCAAGACATGATCATGATTTCTTCCTAGTGAGGTCCAAATGGTAAATTCCACTAAGCACATCACAACAAATAGGAAGCTATTTCACAAAATGTCAATTTCTTAACATAATACTCACCTTCATAACAAACATTTATTAGGGACAACAATACAAATTATAGGCACATACATGAATACTAAGCAAACATGCTTTCAATTTTCAATAGTGAGCCTACAATCATGCCTTGCAAACCATACAAGTCACAGAATTTTCAAGAGACTCCACATATTTCATTTTAAAAAGACTCAACTTTTCATTATAAGCCTAAACCTTACATATCTCAAGTGACTAAAAATCAAGTTTCCTACTTTATCTCATGAAGTCAAGTGTACCATTAGCATGTTAGGATGTACAATACTTATGAGAAACATGTATTTGATCAAAATTTTCATTCATGCACCTTGGAATCTTAAAAATACCCTTAAGGTAATGTCAATCCATAATACCAAACATATAAGATTCATACAATTCATACTTTATGCAAGACTATATTCATGAACAAACTCATCAAGACTTCATTAAATTCGAGATCAAGCAAAAATAGAAGGTCAAGGTAGACAATTCCTATAACCTTTACTATTCCATCACCACCCCCCACTTAGGGTAAATCCAATTAATAGCAACTTAACTCAACCTTAAGAGGATCTTAACTTAACAACATTCATATTTCAACAATTACAAGTGATTACCATTTAGAAGGAATTTTACAGTAAGTCAACATAGTAACACCAAGGTATTCTAAACCTTATCATTTTAGGCAAATCATCCTCAATTCTAGGGAAACATCAATTCCACAATCATCAAGGGACTCACAACACAATAAGAAGTTAGAAACAAATCTACGACTCATCATGCCATAAGACTCTCTTTCTTCATTCCAAATAGCAAATCTCCATTTTACATTCATTATCATGCTCATGTGCATCAATTCTATACACATTTTAACAACTTCCAATTAAAGAACAATTTAGTTGCTTTTCCAAAAATATTACAGTAAGCTGCCTAGCATTTACAGTGAACATGCTTCAACATTCCAAAATGCAACACTTAGGCAATTGATTGGAAAAGCATGACAATATGAGATACAAAACTTTACCATGACAAGCATACTATCATCACACCTAGGATCAAGTCTATACAAAGGACTCCAATCCATACTAGGCAACTTATCAAGGACCACATGTATACAAAAGGAAACATTGAACACCTTTAAGTACAAAATCTTAGGGTAGCATGCTTCCATATGTAGCACTAAGCATTTCAAGCTCAAATCATAATATAAAGCTACCATCATGCAACACAATATAGTAACACATTATTTCAAAAGAAACTCATGTTAACCATAATAACTTCTAACATGCTTTAACTATATCATGACATACATTGCTCAATATAATATGTTATTTCACATAAACCTCATACTTAGCCATATTCGGCATCACATCATCAAAACATGTTAAAATTCACCTTCAAACATACCCATTCAACCATAAAACCAAGTTAAGCATTAACTCACCTTTTCTCCCTCAAACATAGAGAACAATCTCATCCAAGCAATCACATCTAAAAGACCACCGGACAAGAAAACATAAGAGAGGGATCTTATAGAGTTAAGTTCTATGGCACGATATGAGAATGATGAAGAAGGGAAACTCTATCGTCCTATAGCCTCTCGTACCATTTGATGTGTCGCGACTCACCACCAATGCTACGAGACTCTACTAGACGTGGCAATATAAGACTTTTAGAACCTAAGACCACTTTATAAACCTTATGCTCTGATCCCATGTTTGTCACATCCGGTAAGCACCTCCTAGAAGTAACACAGCTTACTTGACCTCTCGGAGGTCTTATACAAGCCCATAGATATCATTCATCGCATTGACATACTAAATTTAGCGGAAAATTTAAAACTTTTCATAGCACATCATATGCTAGAAACTTCTCTCATATATAGATAAAACATAAATCGTAATACATTTATAGACCTTAAGTCTCTATGACATCATAGACTCAACAACTTTAGAGTACATTAGGGACATGGCTCATAAGACACATTACATAACTATACAATATTTAAAGACTTTACAATAAAGACATTAGTAGGAAATCCTTGGAACTTAAGGAACTCTTTCCTTGAGCTTGGGAATCACATATCAAGCTCCTCAATCATAGACATCCTTTAAGCATCCATAACCTACACTTCATTTAAAAAGTAGAGAAGAATGGGATTAGCACAAGAATGTACTAAGTATGGCAACCATGCAAAAACATGCATTAAAAAGGGACATTTTCTTTGAAATCATACTTCATGCTTTTTGAGTAAATCTTCATAAAATATTTAACCAATAGCATTTATATCATTCACATACATCATATAAACATATTCAAAGACCAAATATTACATAAGATCACATATAGGATTTATTACATTTTTAAGCCACTTTACAGTAAGCTACCTTTACCTTAACAGTGAACCCTTTTTCCTTTAACTCGTCAACCTTCCAAGTAACCTCTAGTGATTCTAGGTGCAATGCATCACCCTAAGGCTACAAGGAAAACATACATACAATCTATACAAGTCTAACACATATCATCATAGAAGTATAGTACAACATATACACATTTAAGCCAAACTATAAAAGACATTAAAGTAAACTACATCAAGTCACACATACATTTACTTCTTTACATATACATCATTATTTAACCTCGTTCATGACCCCAATCTTAGTCTACTAGTTCAATGAACAAATGAAGCCCCATAACCCATTACATTCTTAGCAAACCCCTCATGAGACCACAAACCTTAACATTCAATTCATATACACAAATAAGTGAATATAACCTCATTCATTTTAATACAAAACCTTCATCATATAGTCATTTAGACCAACATAGTGTATATAAGGATAAGATCACATCATCTAGACTCATACCATGCACATCTTCATGACAAGTAGACAATTACTACCATACCATGCATAAAGACATATTCATAACCATACATCTTAGAACACCTTCCTAGAACTTCCTAAGGAGCTACTTGTGCAATGTCTAGATGGGTTCATTACTTCCACCTATCCTAAGTAACATCCCTTAAGTCATTCTAGTTAGGGTCCTAACCATTTACTTCCATTGTCAATTTTACTTTAGGGAAACTATAGCCTTAACCGACACTAAGACCATGGGTGCTAAACATGGAATTTGATGTTGTAGAACCTTACACCAATGGAAGGTGTTCCTACCTAGCCAAGGTACAACATTAACATATATCCTAGCATCCTAAGTGAATTCACTTTGCTAGATCCTATGTGGCAAGCATAGTTTATGGAACTTGGGGAAATCATGGAAATATCAACTCTACACCCTTTGTTGGTTCATGAGGCTATCTATCCCGTGAGAATCGTAGTGAACCCTACCTCCCCTATTTGGAAAGTGTCACTCCATCACATGCGGACCGTAGTGAACCCTACCTTCCCTATGTTGGAAAGTGTCACTCCCGCATCTACAAGTTCACTCGGTGCTAAGCTAAGTTCCCTTTTATTGAAAAATCCTTTATTGTCATTTATTTGTAAAACATAGGCTTAGGAGAGTCATCCCCTCATATGCTTGGCTCATAGGTCATAGATGAGAGTTCATCAACCTATTTCATGTGAGAGATCCTTTCACATGAACATAGCATATGCATTAGCATTATCTAGTTAAGGATACATTGAGCACATATTTCAAGGTTTCATTACTTACTAGACCATCATTCATGTGTGTGTGTATACATATATGTGAGCAACCTTTCACATAACACATTAAGACCACACATGACCATACATTCATATTCATACATATAGAAACCAAACCTAGGAACTATCCTATCAAGGTACACATGTGCAATGCATAGGGAAAGTCCCATACCCTTGCCCATACTAGTACACTTATCCAGTCATCCTAGATAAGAAAACACATATCATATTTTCATAAACATCACCTTAATATGCATAGTAGTAGACACTAGTGAATATGAGAACTACCTTTCATTTAGACACCATGACCTATACTACTTGTAACATGCATGTGAAGTGAGTGTGTGTGTACATTGGTCAACATGATCACATAATGGCTATCAACAAACACATTGAGGCAGCCACCCTCTTAGACCATAATACTCTTTCAAGCATAGAAAACACAACACAGTAGCATAGGAGACAAGTAAACTTCATATTACACTTAAGACTCCTAACTTGTACTATTCATGCATTCACATAGGGATGCATAGGTAAGAGATTATTAACCATTTCAACAGATCAATGGAAGCACCTAGACTTTACCCTAACATGGATATACACATGCTTATACAATAGCCATACGGCCTAGATCACAACTACAATAGGAAAGTAGGCATAAACTTCTCATAGTATCATCATAAGCACATATTCATATGATCATCAATTTGTTTCAAGTCCATGGTCAACACATATATAATGACAATAAAGTAAACACCGCCACCATAAGTGGACCATACCACACAATGTCATACAAGGCTCCATCACCTACATTAATATAGAAAAGGAGAGGGATGAGTCATTCTTACCAACTCATCACTGTTTGATCATCTTTGATCAAATACCCCTTTCTCATCATTTATACATTATAGAGTAGTATCTATAAGTACCATAATCATAAAAGAACCCATGTATAATTCGCTACAAGATCACATTACAATCTAATACAATACATCACATAGATACTAGAGAGTAGAAGAGCATAGATCTTTAATCCAAATCACTTGCATTGATCATCAATTATATTTCATTAATAACATAAGTCTACGGAAGTACCTAAATAGATATAAATCAAATCTAAATCATGCTTCATCTACTCTAGAATTAAGATCACATAATGTTCATTACAACATTCAAATTGTAGTCTAGAAGAACCTAGATCAATTCATGCCAAGATTCCTTCTCTTTGATCATTAAGAGTTCATAGCCACAATCCATTAATATCATCAATATATGGCAGTAGTTAAGGACAATAAAATTTACACGAAATCCTACTACAGTAGCTACAACCTTTAGTTCACAGTGAACATGCCATTTAAGACATCAATGGAAAGTAGAAGAATCATAGGCTAACCGACATTGATCAACATGAATCACTTATTTACAATTCATTAATAGTACCCCATTAATACAGTAGATACAACCATCCCTATACAAACGAATTCCCCATTAAGTCATCAAAAGACCAACGTTACAGTTAATCATAGAAACTCGGCTAAACATGTTGAAATCTTCATACATTGATCTACATGGATCCTTCATCATCAATTCAACATGAATTCACGTAAACAACAGTATATATAACAACTTCAACGTAATAGAATTACAATTCAATCGATAACAAGTCAAGATCACGAAGCCCATGCAAGGGATAAATCTATTTGAGGAAGGAGCATGGGTTCATCATGCAATTGGAGTAAAATCACGTTCAAACCACTGTAATAACTTCAATTAATCATGATTCAATCGTTCAAAAACTTTTTAGAAAGAACCCATGGCAGATTGAAGAAGACATAGTTTGATCACAATTTTCTTCTTTGAAATCTTTGAGAATGGCTCTCTAGATGAAAAGATAACTACAGATGAAGATAACCATACCTTTATCTACATGAAGACCTCAGAAACATGATCAATCACCCATAGAAATCTGAGCTCCAAGCAGTTCTTGAGCTTCACCAACAATGGTGGTTTCAGAGAGAACATTTTTGGAGGGAAAGGTTCAATTGGTGTGAGTTGGTTTGGGAATGGGTTGATCACGTTTTTGATCACTGAAATACACCCAAAAATAACCAAATAAATCATGTGGGGTCAGGTTAGCACATGGGGTGAATTTCCCATTCACCCCTTAATAAAACAGTCTGCTAGACAGTAGCTACAAACCACCATCGACGGAGGCACTTACTGGCCGTAGGTCAGTCAACAGACCGTGCCTAGGCTTTCGTCGATTGGTACTTAGCCAATATTTTGCTTGATACCTGAACAAGTTACGTTCCAATCGACGAGACCTTACCAACGGGCCGTTGGTTGACCAACTGGCCGTCGTTTGGTCCGTCAATTGACACTGCCCAGGCACTGTCTCGACCAGCCTTGGGTCCTTCTTGTGGGCCCTTTTGTGAGGACCTTTAGAGTTCGTACCCGGATGTTTCAAACGTATATACAACCCTTAACAAGTTGTGTACATTACACAAAAGTTTCACCCAAAACAACCACCTGTAACTCGTCCAAACAGGCCAAGCCCCATCAAGACACACGTTGAACGTCTTAAGGGCTATCTTTCGAATGCCTTGGATGTTCTTGGTCGTTCATATACTATCACATTAAATAATTATAAACCATTTGAAGACTTCATAAGATAATGCATCATACATAATTACATAGAACCACATACGAGGCATTTAAGTGACTTAGTCGTCGAACGTCTTAGTCGTCTCTTGACGTTTGACTTCCAAATCACCTCAAACTTCATACACTGCCTCTAAACCATATTATAAAACATTTTAGGACATTAGAACATTAATACAAACATGTTAGTCTCTAGACACCCTAACTCATTTTGGGGTCTTACAAGTGAGGCACTCAATGACTGTCAACTACTTAAATATTTTACACGTCAATTTTAGAACAAAAAAAATCAAACTTAATTTTAATTTATACAGAAGAATAAAAATTAATGTTAATTTTAATTTATGTAGAAGAATCAAAGTTAAATTTAATTTTAATTTATATACAAATTCAGAATTAATTCCTCCTAATGGTCTTTAGAGCTTGGAGCTCATTGTTTTGACGGAGCTTAGAGGTTTGTCGATGGTTGGCTTCTTGTTTTAGGTTTTTTGTGGTTGTTGGGTCTGTTTTCATGGGGTTTGGGTGTCATTTGGTTGGTGTTTTTGTGTCTGGTTCAAGTTGTTGGTTGCAGCAGAGTTGTTTCGTGATGATTCTCACTGGAGATAGCGGATCTGATAGGTTTGGGTCGGGTATTTGGTGGGTTTAGCAAGCTCGAAGCTCGTTCGCTTCATGGGTTGTGCTCTGGTGTGGAGGAAGAAGGAGAACGGATGTGTAAAATGAATGGGAGTTTTGGGTTGCCGGAGATTGGGCGGAATCCGGGGGGGAGGGGGTAGAATTGTTATTTCAGCATTTTTTTACCATTGTAGGCCTCAAAAATTACTGCTCACGCGCGCTGAAAACATGCATTTTACGCGTTTTGCCAGGTTGGACTCCCGTGTTTATTTATTGAAAGGTAGGTTAGTTAAAGTGTCTATTTGTGCACTTTGAAAGTTGAAGGTCAAACTTAAAATTTGAAGTCAAGTTTAGGGTTCAGTATATGTATTATGCCTAAAATAAAATTGTAATGAGCTTTCTGATACAAAATTTACCCGAATTGTTTTCTTCATAGTACCAAAATCATATATATGTATATATATATATATATATATATATATATATAGAGAGAGAGAGAGAGAGAGAGTGAGAGAGATAAATTTGACCAAATAAATATAATCAAAAATTTTAAGAGCCCCTAAATTGAAATCCTTGAATATTTATAGTAAATACAAAATCCCAACACATATGACATCAAAAGAAACGAACCAAGCATTTGACCCTACTTACCAGACAAAACATTAAGCATAAATAAAAAAAACAATGCGAAAAATTGAGTCTCAAAAAGATCACTATGGCGATTCATATATTAAATTCCAACCAATGGAATTAAGCATTAGCAATAGAAGATGAGTTGGAAGCTACTTATCCAAATTCAGAAGAGTTGAACCTAACTTGAAACTGATTTGAGGGGAACTAAATGAGGAGCTTAAGATGTGTTTTAAAGGTGTATAAAATCAAATCGAAAAATTGAATCAAATCGCAAATCTAGTCGAACTGAAAAAATAACTCGATTAATGATTTGGGTTGACTTGGTTTGGTATTGGTTTGGTTTTAACTAAAAAAAGTCAACCGAGACCAAACCAACACGACATTATATATATAATTCTTAAAATTTATTTTGTACGTATTTACTTTAGTGTAATTTCTAAATATTTCTTATAAGTTTTAAATTATTATCTTTTAACATATTTTTAAAAGTTTCTTGAAACTTAGAATTTTGAATGGTCCAATAAAGGTTATAGTCCATAGATATTAGTAATTCTAATAAAGCTCAACTCGAAATCAAATCAATACTATGCTAACAAAATAAATTAATTCAACACTAAGAATGACAATAATGTTGAATATGTGTTCTTTAGTTTTACATTGGTTTAGACATTTAACATACATAATTTAGTCTTAATTTTCTTTAGTGTTAAATCTTGTAACTTGTAACACCTCAGATTTGAGAAGATAGAAAATAATGTAGCTTTTCAGTACTTGGTGCCAGAACCACGGATGCCACTGACGGTCCGTGGTTTGACACACGGTTCATAGATGAGGGTCTGTCGTTGGGCACCAAATGTTGATGGACTCTAATCCCGCCCACGGTTGACCAGGACGGTCCATGAGTGCACCTACGGACCGTAGGTGATGGCCAGCAGCCAATTGGAGGGAAATTGTTATTGGGTCAACTTCAAACGGTCATATCTTTTAGCACATAATAAATTATGTGACCCATGACCTATCAAATTAAAAAAAAATTGAATCTTTTTTCCCAACGCCACCAAGTTCGCTATAATCCCATCTCGGAGTAAAAACTTATGCTCATTTAAGTGAATCCATGTTGGGAAAACCACGAATCACAACCACAGACGACGGTTGGTAGTCCAAATGACAGTCCGTAGGTCCCTTTGTGGATGGCCTTCGTCACCTTTTAAGTTAGGGTCATTTAGGTGTTTTTCCTATGCGTTGGGGCCCTTAAACTACGTCATTAAAGCCTAAATTACGTTGTTTTACTCACTCTAAGCCTAATAACTTAGTTAGACTTACCCAAACCCCTCACTTTCCAAAAATCATCAAAATTTGGAACAAAAAGAAGAGGAGAAGTCGACTAAACCTCCCAAGAACAAGTAGTAGTGTTCTTCAAAGTTCAGCCCCAAAATCAAAGGATTTCTCTTTATATTTCATCACTTGGTATGTGGAATTTCCCTAGTGGGTTCCTTTCATCCGTTAGATCCCTCTAATTCAGTTAGTTCCTTGATTCTCCATACCTTGTTTACACCTATGGTTTCTAAAACCTTGGAAAATAGTAGTGATTTAGTCGTTGTAGTATCCTAAATCGAATTAGCTTGTTTCTTGGAAATATTTCTTAGTTCCTTGCATGAAACTCAAGACCCTAGTAGTATACATTATTTTAGTTCATAAATTATACTTGTTAGGTCAAATAAACGTATAATCATGCTCTGTATTTTGAATGTTAGATTATTAGTATATAAATGTCGCATTCTCATATTGTATGTTAGTATTTCAAGCTATTCAATATTTCAGTAACATTTCACTCACATACATATTCAGTTTGGAGTATACTTAGATCCGAGTTGGGATAGGGTTCAACATACCATCATAGTCCTAGAACTACGTGCCTCCGTAAGAATATAATTCCTCTTTGTTGGGCATCAAATTTAGTGATCGCGCCAGTCATGCCTTTATACCCCTGGCAAGGTATATTAGGTCCTTTTCGATAAGGGATATACATCAGACTCCATGTTTAGCTCACATGTTTATGTTAATTAATAGCAGACTCCTATAGTTAGACTCCTAGTGCATTTGACCAGGTTTTCAGTATATATTTCAGCATTCAGTTCAACATATTATCTTCGTGATTATTACTTGGTCATGGAATCCAGTTTTAGCCTTTCCGTTATAATTCAACCCACGGGCCATGGTTGGCCTGAGTGGATGGCACCTGTAAGTTATGAAATTTTAATAGGGTTCTCTCTTTCGAGACCGGAGTTTCATAGCATTTGAGTATGAGTTGCATATAGACATCATGATATGATTTTGAACATTATTTAGCTTAAAGTTGATGTTTCCTCCTCGGATATATGCATGTATGAAATTACATTCATGCTGGGATGTTAGATTAAGTTCCTACCCTCCTTAAGATTTCTTGAATATCATTCGAGGATGAATCTTTCTAGGGGAAAATAATGTAACACCTCAAATTCGAAAAGGTAGAAAATTGTATCTTTTGCAGGATCTCGTGCTAGCACCGATGGAGCCACCAACAGCTCATGAATTGGCACACATATCATAGGTCGCTTCGTGGGTGGTAGTCCAAAGTTTTCAAAAAATGTCAAGTTCTAGTACTTACCTCACCAACATGGTCTGTTGACCTATGAACGATTCGTAGGAACGTTTCGTGTGTAAGTCTCATACATATAGAAATATAGAGTCGAAGTGGAGTCCAACGAATGGTATGTACGACCCGTAAGTGGACCTATGGACCATACATAGGTCCGTCATTTGGATTCCAAAATTGAGGGTCTCTAATTGATCGACGACTGACCAGTACGGTTTTTGGTCTTTGGTCTGACCAACGAATTATAGGTCGGATCATTAGTAAAGGTTGGCAGTTATTTTAAGATGTGCTTTTTTTTTCTTTTCCTAATTGTTCTAGCCCGATATTATGTTGCTTTACCCTATATTAGAGCCATATATAAATGTTTTAAACCCCAAACTGACCCAAATCAATTCATTCTCTCAAATATCTAAAAGAAGAACAAGGTCGACCATTCACTCAAATATTTCTCTCTAGAGCTTGTAGAAGTCTAGGGTTTCAAGTGAACTCTATAATTTCAGCATTGGTAATAACATTTTAGCATCAAGGTATGATAGTGTCCACCTATGGGTCATTTCTTTCATAGGGTCCCTAAATTCTCCAATTTTGTAAAGTGAGATTCCCCAAACGAGTTAGAGTTTTATTCCATTTTCATGGATTCTTTTCAATTATGATATTACTGATTGATTTATGTCTTTTTATGCATGAATAGAAGGAATTAAATGATTTTAAGTTGATTTCTCATGAAACCGTGTTTTCTAACATTGATCATATGATGAAGTTTTTGGATCGTGAAAGAGGAATTTATGAAGATATGCATGTTCTTATTAAATTAATGAAAATGATTTAAGATTTGCTTTTAGAGTAAAACATCCATGTTGTTGTTGTTGTGTTGAGAAAGGATTTCTCATATACACATGAAATCTTAATTTTGAAAGGGAGACAAACTTCCACAAAATTGTTCAACTGGTGCTTAACATCTTCACTACTTTACCTCTGATTATCCCCTTCATTTGAATTAAATGAAGAATTGGCCTTGGCACTTTAAATATGACATCCGCTACCTCTGATCGTAAGCGAACTTCTCAGGCTATATCAATCTCCATGGAACTTTGTTCGCGGAAAATTCATTTGCAAATCCCGCATAACCAACACTTTCTGCCTCAGATGCTTGGTCTATCTTGCCTACTTTTAGCAAGAAACAACCCATAAAACAAAGTAACAAGAACATAAAAAGCACACAAGTTCAAATTTACAAATAAACAAAAGACGATTGTTAACAATTCCCCGATAACAATGTATTTTTTATTTTATAAATTCTCAACTATGTCATATATTTCAGTACATAGGTGCTTATATGAAAAATAATTAACCAACTTATGAGGTCGGGATTTTGAATAACAAGAATTGACAGAGAGGACACTTCTTCTATTGCTTTCACAGTTCTAAACAAAGTAGTAAATTGAGTTTTGAAATTATATATATATATATATATAGATAGATAGATAGATAGATAGATAGATAGAGAGAGAGAGAGAGAGAGAGAGAGAGAGACACAGAGAGAGAGAGAGAAATAGGATGGGGGTGGGGCCTGGGGGTGTAGGGTTAGGTAACAACTAAAATTCAATCAATATTAATCAATAATAATAGGGAATCAACACAAATACGATCTAAGAAGTTTGGAAAGGACTAGGGGGTGTGTGCATAAGCCTTGGGGTTTCAACTAGAATATAAAATCATTAACCCAAACATCGATTGTTAACTGAATAAGCTTAGTCTAGGCTACACTTTGTATTCTCCTAAATTGTTAAGCATATGTCTCTTAGATTCTTCCAAACTCCATGACCTTTCAAACAAACGTCAAACATTTCTAGAGTAGATAGACTATTATGTGCTCATGTCATTAAATATAAAATCACTTTGGTTATCCAATCCCTAGCTCAACCATATAGTATATTCAACAAGTCCTCAATATTGATTCCTATCCAACTTTGTTTTTATCTTCCAAGCTAAAATGGTTTTAGATAGTTCAATCAATGTTTACAATCACTAATTTTTAGATTACAACTTCAACAGAACAATAGATTCATGTCATACAATCAATACTTTAGTTGATTAATGTGGTTTACATTCCATCTAGCGCGCACACCCCTAGTAAAGGGTCTAGCTGCTTATAAAATAAGAAATAGAGACAATACTTATGTAAGAGATCTACATTCCAAGCTTATTTTATAAGAAAAAACTAAATTCCAAGCCCAGATTGCTACAAATCTGAAGATTGTTTCTCCATAAGTTAAGAAGTTCTTCACTATACTCTATCAATGCTTCTTTCAATAGTTGGGATCTTTTCTCTATAACCCTAATTGGAAAGATGATAATGGTACATAATTTCACAAATTCCTATTCTATCCTTGGAACATTCCAAAGGAAATTCTATTTTCTATTTTTATTTCTACCGCTTTATTTCCGTCTTCCGACTTGCGCTGAACAAGTTGAATATTGATTAGAGATTGTGGAGCATCGGTCGCCTCATCACTTAGACCCTCAATTCTCATTGGAGAGCCTATGCTAGTACCAATTAATTGATGATCATTCATCGTAGCATGCCAATTACAACGACACTATTGAGGCAACTTTTCTCAATTCAAATTGGCGTTTAGTTGATCAGATGGTTGTTGGTTCCTACTGGATGGTGGTTTCATCACCGGTGTGCATCAGTGATTTTCGGCTTCAAATCCATCAACTTTGGCTTTTCAAAAGGATGACTCCATCCACAAAACTATGGCATAAATGTAACACCTCGGAAATAAGAAGCTGAGTTGAGGGAAAAGTTTAGACAATGTTACAGGGTTCTGGTGCTAAGGATTGACCTACGAGCTGTATAAATTCATAAAAATCATAATCGTGCGTTCTCTAGATAAGAAGGCGAAGAAGAGTTGCCGCCAGAGCTTCCTCGAAACTGAATTGATTTTGAGAGGTTTGGGGTTATATTTTGTGTGTGGGTTTTTTAATTAACCGGGTGGATTTTCTGAATTAACAAGGTGGCACTTTTATTTTCGGGTAGAAATTTAATAAAGATCGGGTAGGTGGATAGAATTAAGACACATATATGTCTGTTAGTATAAAGGGTATATATGCTCCACAATTTGGACGATAAGGACATTGATTTCCCAAAAGTTTAAAGAAGGATATAGGTGTACTAATTTTTTCACTTTGGGTATATGTGAACTCCTTTTGTAACGGTAGAGGTATATGTGAACCATTTATATAACAATAAAGGTAAATATAAGTCACTTTCATTACGATGAGTATATCAGACTAAATGACAAAAGTGAAAAGTATATCAGACCCTATTCCCTTTATTAATAGTAAAAATTAGGCAACATAGTCTAAGGGACAAATTACTTTCTATCCCTACTCTTTCACTATGTACCAAAAATCCCCTTTTTTATATTAATCCGGATACTTAATATTGCAGAATGATACTTAAATTAGAGCGGACGGATACATTACTATTTAATTTGTTGTTATCAGTTACAGCGTAAAAAAAAGGATTACATTTATCCCACGATTAACGTGGACGTTTAACAAATTTAGCGTCGAATCTGCATAAACCTCTAACTGATTTATGGCATTAGTGAATTTCAAATTGTGAAACCTTCACGTTGTTCTTCAAAAAAAACACGCAAAGCTTGTTTAAAAAAATTCTGGAACGCAATTTGTGAAGATTCAAAAATTAATATTTCGATCTTTTTAAGATATTCTGGAACATGGGAAAGTGATGTTATATACGAGCGATACAAAAGTGATGGGATAGTGGTTGGGGAAAATATTTCGTTCATGAATCTTATTTCAGCAATTGCGGCTGAGTTTGGTATTGATGAATCGAAAAAAAATACTTATGCAATTCGAATGGAACCAATGTCATACAAAAGTGAATGGACAGCTCTGGACTGTGTTTTGGAAGAAGTCGTCTTGCCACCTAGATACAAAAAGATGCCTGGTAGACCAAGAAAAAAGAGACAGAAAAATCCAGATGAAAAGCTAACAACAAAAACTAATTGTTGTGGACGTTGTGGACAAGAAGGTCACAATATAAGAACATGTACCTTCTTTCCAAAAGATTCTTGATGATTTTTTTTTTGTTTTATGCTTCATGTGTAATAATGTTTCTGTATATTTTTAGTTTGCTAATAAAATTTGAACTTTTTCATTTGATGTTATTACAACTTCATATGAATATTACAAGATACAAAATGTGTAGTGATACTAAATATATCAATTTTGATTGTATTATATCAAGTGTAATGATATTGATAACTTGTTTAGTCTCATTTACATAATATAATGGATCTGATAACAAATTTTTGTTACCAGATACAAAATGGTAACCGATACTAAATATATATAGAGAGTTTTATATGATTCAACCTGTTGAACGATACTAAATATATATATATATATATATATATATATTAAATTATTTTGTATTAATTGTTAAAGATACGCAAATTAATTTTTGATAATAAAATGTGTATCATATACTTAATAACTCTATGGATATTGTGTATCTGATGATAATATAGTATAAGACGTTGTGATTTACTGAAAGACTACGACATTTTAAGTAAATTATTTTGTATCAGTTTGTGTAATAATTGTGTAAATATAGTATCAGGTATACTGTGAACAAAGTTTATAGTGTATCAGCATTAATTTTGTAGATCTTACTTTTACAAAAATAATTTATAGCGAGTTACTGTTAATTAAATTATATATTTGGAGACAAAAATTGAAATTGAAATACATTTTTTGACAAAACAAATTCTTCAAATTAATAACTACTTAGTAAGATTGTGCTGGAAGGAGAAGTTATAATACAAAATACTAATTAAAGTAACTTCAACATAATAGAAACCTAACTATTCTACATTAACCAATCCACCTTATGCCTGTGTAATGTAGCCACTCTTTGGCCTTGTAGGATCGTCGATATCGCTAACATATCCAGTCTTGACTTTGTCCATACCATACTTTCATAACAGTGTTCCGTATCTGTTGCGAAGATAGTCACTCTGAAAACTAACAGATAGAATGTTGATTTCATCGCTCAAGTATTCTGCATAAGCAGCTACATACATCAATGAGTTCTGTTCACTTTTAGATACATCAATGTTCATGAATAGTGACACTAAATAAGACATACATGCCAATATGATACTTGAACAATAATATCATTATTGTTCATGCGATTTGATACTAAATAACAACAAAACATTAAACATAAACATATATGTTAGATACATTAATTTTCATGTGCAACACATAAAAGGTACACAAATTTGATTAGTCGTTAATATTCCTTGTGTGAAGTGAAATAGTAACACTTTCTGAGTTCTGTTCACTTTTAGATACATTAATGTTCATGAAAATTGATATTAAATAACACCTACATGCCAATATGATACTTAAACAATAATATTAGATACATTAATATTCATGCAATTTTATACTAAATAACAACAAAACATCAAACTTAAACAGATATATCAGATACTTTAATGTTCGTGTGTAACACATAAAAGATACACAAATACCCAAATATTTCATCAGTCGTTATATAAAGAGACAAAAATATAAACAGATCAAACTGACACTTAAAATAATATCTACGATACATTAATATTTATGTGTAAGACATAAAGTATCACAAAAATAGTGTTCCATTAGTGCAATGAAAAAGTTGAAATAAACGATACTTAAATGAAAAAAAGGAATCATCAAACTAATGTATTCGAAAATCCGGATGGATAGGGATACAAATGTACATACCGTGGGTAGTGTTGGTCGAATAATCGGAGGTGCCGCTTTTCTACCCCTTTTCTTTGGGATTTTTGGGTCTTTTTGAAGTTGATGCATGTTTGTTCTTTGCAGAAGTTTTCTTGCTAGAACTTGAATTTGTCATGACTATAGGGTCATGCTACGATTTAGAACTCAAATCTTCAAAGCTTTCGATTCTGAAAAAAAAACTATAGATTTTTTAGAAAAGGAATAACAGTATATACACAAAAAGGAAAAAACAAGAAGGAAGAAATCATAATGGAGAAGATGATAAACCTATTTGGACTCTAATCCATATGAATAGGGATAAGATTCTTTTGAATTTCAAATTTACTTTAAATTTTTAACAGAAAATTTTGGGGGGGGGGGGAATTTAGGCGAAAATTTTGGGGATGGGAAAGGTCTAGTTTAGAGTTCCAACGTAAAAAGTCAGTTAAGTATCATTGGGTGTAAAAAAGGGATTTTTGAATTTTAATAAAAGAATAGGGAAATATTGGGAATAGGTAAAGTAAAGTTGTGTAGTTTAGTAATTTTTCCTTATTAATAAGTATTGAGCCAAGTAAATTTTCCTTAAATGTCTTTATGTTGAAATCAGTGGACTTTAAAAGATCCATATATTTTCACTAAAGCTTAGTAGTGGGATGGGTCCTTGGCCCATGGCCCAATTAACACTAGTCTTTTGTAATTTTCTCTCCCTTTTTCTTCTATTTAAAAACTCCTTTACCATGAAATCCTTTACTTTCTTCACTGATCGATAGCGATGAATCAGAGCATTGTAGCTCATCAAGTGCAAGACCATCGCTATAGAAACTACGACGTTTTCTTCTATGGTGATAGTATCCTAACAACAGTTACTTTGGACCTAGAAATTGTCACTCATTGGATCACAGATGTACAATTTGATGTCTTTTTTTGAGACGTGGTTGGACTTGACATCGAATGGCGACCCTACTACGGCCAGATACAAAACCCAGTTGCAACTCTCCAGCTCTGCGTCAGTCGCAGTTGCCTCATATTCCAATTCCTTCACAGTCGCAACCCGATTCCCCAATCCCTCATTACCTTTCTGGACACGTATACCTTTGTTGGTGTTGGAATCGAGGATGATATGGAAAAGCTAGAGCGAGCTCACGGGGTTATTGTGAGCTTTTCTGTGGATTTAAGAGAGTTGGCTTCTACTGCGTCTGATGCTTTTGGGTTGGGGTATCAGATTAGGTCAGATGCTGGGCTAAAAGAGCTGTGCAGTGTTGTTTAAGCGAAGGAGATGGTGAAGCCTGCTCATATAACAAGGAGCAGGTGGGATAATCGATATCTTAATGAAGAACAAGTGGAATATGCTTGTATTGATGCTTTTGTTTGTTTTGAGATTGAGAAACGCTTGAATGATTCTGGTTATGGCGTTAATTGGCTGTGAGAATATACAAAAGGGACAATTTTGCATTATAATTAAGTAATAGTTATTAATCTATGCATGGATGATGAAACCTTAGCTTTTTAGTCTTATCTGTAAGTTTAGCTATTAAGTTGTTTGTATTTCAGATTTTGTTTTACCCCCTTATTTTCGTCGATGTTGCTTTCTTTTTTTTGATATTTAATTTAACATGTTTGTTTTATTTTGATGATTTGGTTTGTTGGGAGAATTTTGGTGTACGTACTATTTCTCTGCAAAATGCATGTCAGAAAATTGATGTATTTTCTCCTATTCTATCCCTTAAATATTAAAATAATTAGTCATAAAATAAATGATTTCATTACATTTTTCCTGGATTGGGTTATAAGAAGGCGAGCATTGAATATGTGTAGCATTATTTAAGGATTTTTTTTTTAGCAGAGTGTGTTAGAAAAATAATATTCATATTAGTAATATATTATTGCGTATTAGTATGTATACTGTTAATATATGAAAAATCATGATATGAATATTATAAAGATGTATAACTAAAGATATAAAGATCTCTTAAAATGTTTTTTATCGTATTTGTGAAAGATATTTTATAATTTTTTTAAAATAAATTTATATAATACATATTATTTTCAATATACCAAACTAAACATTCCATTGTAAATAATCAGACATAACTAATATAAACATGTAATATTAATATTACTAATACATTCAACACTATCCTTAACAATTCCAGACACATGAATACAAAACATGGCACTGTTTCACACTCTTAAACGTGTAAAACAATTGCAAATAATATACATTTTCTCTAACTTATGCACATAAACTAATTAAAAACAAAAAAATACAGAAGGCACTCTTCCTCCTCTCGATGTTCCCCTCCCATGCAATTATCATTTTCTATCAACCATTCACATCATCTTGTTACCCCCACCCCCAGAGTGCCCTCTCTCTCTCTCTCTCTCTCTCTCTCTCTCTCTCTCTCTCTCTCTCTTCACCCTTGTGTTTGTTTATTAAAAAAAAGGAAAAATGATTTTAAAAAAAATGTCCTTAAACTAGATGAAAGGAACAAAAATGCCTTTCGTTTATAGTTTGACTCAAAAATGTCCTTACCGTCAATACTTTGACTCAAAATTACGCTTGCAGTCAATACTTTGGACCATAAATGCCAAAAACTGTCCTTACCGTCAATACTTTGGTTCAAAATTACGCTTGCAGTTAATACTTTTGTCCATAAATGCCCCTATAGTTACAAAAAGGGTCAAAAATGTCCATTTTCGAATAAATTATGGTTAAAATGAAATTTCTAGACCTAAACCAATGTAATTAACTTTATTTGGAAGTGTTAGTACCTAACGTCAAGGGACGACCAAGACGTCCGAAAACTAGTCTTTTGCGTGATAGTGTGTTCTAGTAGGTTTTCCTTATTTTGGTGTGTCATTTGGAGTCTAAAATTAGTGGAGATGACCCTAGCATCTAGATGGTCGTGTTTAGGGTCAAAACGTCTGGGTACGACTCCCCAAGAACCACCTAAAGGGTCCTTGAGGAGGACCCAAACATTGGACCAAAAAGTTGTCAAATGACAGCTTTACCTACGAAGGCCATTGACATGCCGTCAATTGATCCACGCCCCGTGGATTGAGTTCATGGATCAGGCCTGCAACAAGAATTGGTTCCCTGAAACAGGGAAGTCTCAGTCACAAACCACGAAGGCAGTCCACACCACATGAACCCATCAACGGTTCATCGAAGGGGTTCCGTAGGTGCTGCCAAATTCCAACCTCCTAGTTTTAGGTTGGTGCTTGGGAGTTAAATTATATGACTAAGGCCTTAGGGGGTTGGTTAGATAGTTGATTAATCACCTTGATAAGATAGTATGACCCTTAGCCAGTTCATGAAATCACTTAGAACTAAGCCTTCAAAACAGTCCCCTTAAAACAGTTCTTAGTGATTTAGTTTTAAGTATAAAGTCAACTTCAAATGGTCATATCTCATAGCTCAAAATGAATTACGTGGTCCACTACCTATCTAATTAAATTTCTCTAAGTCCTCTTTCCAACTCCACCAAGATTGCCCTATTCCGATCTGGGAGTAAGAAGTTATGCCCAAAATGGTGAAGCACAATCATTACTTACGAGACCAAACCACGGACCGTAGATCAATTGACGGTTCGTGGATGGCCAAATGTGGATGCTGCTAGTTTTACAGTTTTTGTTTTTAAGTTAGAAGTTAGGGGTTGGGTTAATTATTAAGTGGGGGTTAATATAGGTCGTTTAATAAGATATTTGACCACCTATATAGGCTTAAATGAAACCTAAACTAACCATTCTAACTAACCCACCCCCAAAACGCTTCCAATAAGTCTTCTCTTTCAAAACCTCCATTGAAGAACATGGATGGAGCTTGGCAAGGGCTTGAAGATGGGAATTTTCACACGAAATTCATAGGGCCTTGATGACAAAGGTATGGAAGTTCTTTATTCATGGTTAGATTTACCAAGAAGCCCTTTCAAATGTGTTTTCAAACATCCCCAAATTCTAGTTGTTCATCCAATTTCGTGGGTCTCTTTCAAATATGATTTCTTTGATCTAAAATGGATTAATTATGATTGAATATGAATGTTTAAGGATGAATTTAAGTATTGATTATGTTTTTGATCCAATTCTCTAAAGACCCATGGATAATTCTCTTTTCTTAACCCTAAACCTTAACTTGAATTGCAAGATGATTAGAGGTAATGTAATTGAGTATGTTCTTGTATAATTCATGATTGTATTGTTATATTATTATATTAAATGTATGAATACCAAGAAGTTAGGGTGAGATTTGAAGGTAGTCGTGGAAGGCTAAGAATGAAGGTATTCAGTTGTAACTAATCTATCTCTTGAATTGATTATCAACTTGTGGTGGAAGTAATTACTATTCTGTAGTCATAGGTTGATTGGTTTGATACACTTATGGTTGAGGTGCTACTTGTTCGTATAAATTATAGTATTCTGATGATGACCCTGATGATGTCCCTTTTCCCTACAACCCTAATATGGCTATACATGATATGTGATGAGTGTGAATGATGTATTATGAACATAGTGGGGTATACATGTTGAAATGCTATGGTGGAAGGTCCCTATCTACATAGTCCCATATACGTACGAATGTATGATTCTATGCTTGTCTTGAATGACTTACTTGAATGATGAATGTATGCATGTCTAGTGTAATGGATATTCGATATGTTGATTTATATGGTCTAAGGTCTTTAAATGTAATATATGTAAATTTGTGCATTAGGTTGGACGTGATGGACATGTGAGGTGATCCCTTATGAAGGGAAGTGCCTATAATGATAATGTTGTTGTTGTGATGCATTGTAAGGTCAATTATGCATACACACACTTTAGGCATATATATGAATATGATGTGTCTAAGGTGTTAGTTGAAAGGCTAATTCTCATATGCACCTTTACACATTACTATGCATGACATGCAAATGAATATGATGATTTGAACATGATATTGTGAGATGACTATGGTAGTGTTGATATGTGGAATGGAAGGTGATTCTTATGCACACTACATGACTATGTTTATGACGTTATACTCTAACATGATATTGGATTTGATGAAAGGAAATTCTCATCATATAACCTATGAGTTATGTACATGTTATATGAGGGGTTAAGCCACTAAGACCTATATTATGCTTTAATATTTAAAAAAGACTTAAAGGCATTTCAAAAAAGGAATTTAGCTTAACACCGAGTAACTTGACAATGAGAGGTGGTGTTCCTTCACAAAGAAAGGGAGGTTCACTATATGTTCTCTCATGAGGTGGAGACTACAATGCTAGTTAGCATAAAGAGGGTTTCTAGTAACAACCTCCTAGTTCCTTAATTATGTGCCCCCATAGGAATATTAGCTAGTGGATTCACCTATATGCTATTACGAATGTTTATGTCTTACCTTGGAAAGTGGGATACCCTCCTTTCGGTGTGAGGGGTTGACACCGGATTCCATGTAGGTCGCATGGTCTATGTCGATTATGGCTAAGTTTCCTGATTGTTAAAATGAATGAATGAAAGTAGGAAGATGAACACTAACTAGGACTATTTAAGAGATGTTTCTTAGTGTAGGTAAGGGTATGTGACTTTACCTATACATTACACAAGTCGGTCTTGATAGGGGTTCTAGGGTGGGTTCTTTATGCATACATGATATGAATGGCATTATGATATTAGTCTCTTATTATGCATGATGTTGGTCTCTTATGAAATGCATGAGGTTAGTCTCTTATGATATACATGATGCTAATTTCTTATCTATGCATAATGTTGGTATCACTTGGTATGCATGATGTTGATTTCACATGTTAGGATGATGTATGAGTTTATGACAATGCTTGTGATCTTCTTGAGAGTTTGTTTGGTGTGTGTGGGGTTATGGGGCTTCACATACACATTGTACTAATAGACTTGAATTGGGGGTTATGAGTAACATCTTATGAAGTATTGATAAACTGTTTCAAACATTAAATATTGAACTATGGCCTTATTATGATATACTTAGAATTGTGGATGTGTCTATGAACTTATGTTGAGTATGAGCATGGTCGCCTAAAGGTGATACTTAGTGTAGGTAGGACTATGGACCCTACCTATGCATTGCACAAGTAGAACTTAGGGTTATTCATGTAGTTGTTCTATTATGATGTTATGAAAATTGATATGTGACAATGAATGTGTATTATGTCTTGTATGAGATAGTATGTGTATATTGATTATGTTAAGACTATGCCTTGGTGTTGTCCTAATCTTATTTGGTGATGTCCTAATCTTATGTGCTTTTATGAACCTTATGAGAGTTGCTTATGACTTGTGATTATCCTTCTCTTTTAAAGAATAATGTTCAAAAGTGCATAAAACATGGTTTAAAGTGAATGTCCCTTTTCAAGCATGTTTCAACAATTTTACGCATGGCTTCCATACTTAAGGAATTTGTGCTAACCCCTTCTTCTACCTTTTCTACAAAGTGGTAGGGTTTGGAGATGTGGTGTCTTGTACATGAAAGATAGGTTTCTAAGGAGCTTGGATGATGAAGATTTGGGGAGTCCTCATAGTATCAAGTACAAACCTACCTTGTTCACATTTGTCTTTACTTTATGTATTTAGATTGTGTAAGGGTCGTGTACCTTAGTTGTATTAAAATGAAGTTAAAGTCTAAATCTTCTATAGATGGTTTTGAGACATAGCGTCATGGATACTCTTATTTTATAAAGTATTCGATTGTTAAAGAAATGTTTTAAATTTTCCGCTATTTTTCATATGCTTAATGTTCAAGAATGCTAAGGGCTCGTATAAGACCTCTGAAAGGTCAAATATGCTGTGTTACGACTAGGGGGTGCTCTCTGATTGTAACAATATCATTCATTGTGGGATCAACCCCAACTCTTCTTTGGGTTTATACTTGATCGAGACAATCTATACTTAGAATCAGATGAAGAGTAGTTGAGCATTATCATGTACAAATTGAAATATATCATCTGTCATTTTTTCTGTTGTTTGCTCAATATCATAGCATCATGTAACTAATTGTTTTCTAAATTCACTGATTTTTCATGTTGGCTATTTCCAATTGAATGATTGTTTGCACTAATGGAAGTATATCATATGTATCTTTAAGTGTTGTTTTCTCAATATCATAGCATGATGTAACATGTGTTATGTATTCTCCTTATTCTTAGATTCAACATGATGTTTATATCCTGTTGAATGATTGTTGTACATGTTGAGGTGCTTCACTTATGTTGTAGAATTGTTTCTTGTTTGTACCTAAAATATCAAAAAGCAATGTTAGCAAAAACAAATTGCTACTGAATTACCTTCTCGATATGAATGTATCACTTCACTTTTATTTACATCATCAGTCCCGTAATGTAGCCTACATCCGGATATATTAACCAAGGGGCCTCCCAACTTCCACATTGAATTTTCTAAGAAATTAATGAATTTGTTTCAATGATGAGGGGTATTAGGTTGTGTTCAACATAGTAGTTTATACCCATTCTAATGAATTTTATTTACACTTCAATAACCGAGACATTCTCCATCACCCTTGATTAGCATATATCATCTTCCCATTTTCAACTCTTCACATAAAACCATTAAACCTATTTCATCTTTTATAGCTCCATCAATATTTCATTTGAATTCACCCATAGGAGGGTGTACCCATCTCACAATCTTAATTTAAATCAGTGAAGTATACCCTTCCAGAAACTTCACAACCAATGGCCAACTCTTTAGGATATCTTTTAACCAGTGGTATTTGTACCTAGTAAATAAATAGACATTTCTAAAAATCCCCAATACCATGCTTTGTCTTGATATACTTCCACCGTGCTTGATTATATTACTTCTCTTTCAAATTTGACATATTATGTTGGAATTTTAAGAGGAATCAACAACAAAATGTGTACCTTGTAATTCATAGCGGAAGTCGTCGATATGCTTCTTTGAAAGGTTGGTACTCACCTCCATCTTTGAATCACTAGGAAACAGAGATTTTGTTCACAAACTAGAAGTCTATTTTTGTGTGTTGATTAATCTGTATGAGAAACTCAATACTTTTGTTTCTAGACTGAATGCTTGGTTTTTGATTTTCTATTTTAAAGATTTTCCTCTCTCTTTTCACGTTTAACGTTCCACTTCTCACGTCTCTTCTTTCATAAAAACGTCTCCCACTAGGAGTCTTTGAAAAGAGGAGTTGAATAGTTTGTAACTGTTCAATCTTATCCTTTAAAGGATTTATCCTAATTAATTAATTAATTAATTAATTTATTAATTAATTAATTGGATAAGACATTAAAACAGATTGGGTCGGGTCGGGTCGGTCCACATGGGCAACCCATGACCCAAAACTTACATCTCCAACTTTGCACATGGTGCACAAGACCCAAGTCAAATATTATATCAATCAGACACACACAATTCATTCGACAAATAGTTCGTGCGACCTGTGAGCATGAAGAACTTATATTTAAGTTTTTTCAAGCCCTATATATGAATTCAATCAAATTCAATACTATTAAAGAACACTACTACTCACAATACCCCAGACGTCATTCACTACTTCAGTAGTTACTTATTAAATCCCTCAACGTCTTAAAGAGGTGAACTCGAGTTTATGTTTAACTTTATACACACAATTACACTTGTGTAATAGCCCGCTTATGTATACAAGTTGAATTGTTCATTCAATCATCTTCCGTTTCTACTCGAATATATCTGTTCCATATCAACTGCTTCCCTAGACATGTACTGCATTTCTTAATTGCTCATGGCTATTAGTAACATGCTAAAGTAGCAACACCGATTGAAACTTCAAGAAACAGCAAAAGGTCAAAGGGTATTTCATTTAAAAGTTGATTTTAACTTTTCTGGGTCTCACACAATGAAGAAGCAGGGAATATTCTTTCATTGACCCATTGATTGCTAGACACACGTGGTATGAAACACGTGCTACGATATTTACACCTTAAATTGGTGTGCGTGTCTCATTCTATTGATTATGCAACATCGTACAGACCTTGGTCTAAACATCTGCAGATGTTTAACCCTAGTTTCTCTCTTCAGTGATCCTTAAGATCATTTCTTGGAGAAACGTTTGTTTGGATCATAAAACAAGTCATAAAATGGTGGTGAAATTCATCTCTTCACTCCCCGACATAAGAGTCGATTGCTCTTGTGAGAGAGCCAATCTCGCGACTTGTTTGACACATTATATATCTTACATAATATCACATGCATACTACATTTGAACATAAATTCAATAGTTTTATATAAAAGAGAATATCATAACAATCAAGTTAGTTTACAATACTGAATTATCATCATACTTTACGTAAACCTAGAGCTTTAACATGTTTTTCAAACAAGTCTCTAGAGATGGCCTTCCAAAAAAAAATCAACTACCCTTTCATGTGTGTGAATGTATTGTAAATTTATTTCTCCACTTGCCACTATGTCTTTCACAAAGTTATACTTGATGTCAATGAGATTGGTTCTTCTATAATACTTAGGATCATTTATGTACACGATAGTTGCTTGACTATCATAATGTAGAATTATTAGACCCTCAGAACTCTTTGTAATATTCAAATGTTCAAAGAATCTCTACGATCAAATAACTTTTTGTACTCCACACACACATGCCACAAATTCATATTTCATGGTTGAAAGAGTTGTGCAAGTTTGCTTCTTACTTTTCCACGAAATAGTACCACCATTTAGTAAGAAAGCAAAAACGGATGTTGATATTCTATTATCCGCATCACCAGTCCAATCAGTATCTTTATAGCATTTTATGAATAAAAAAGATCCACTATACCACAGTGTATGATCTGCAGTTCTCTTCAGATATCAGAATATTTATTTACTGCTTTCCATTGATATTTTCTAATACTGAATTGATATATGATAATTAGACTCATGGCATAATAGATGTTTCGGCGAGTACACATCATAGCATACATCAAACTCCCGACCGCACTAGAATAATGAACTCGAGACATGTCCTTCTATTGACTCATCCAATTTACGTTTAACTTTTAGAATTCATTTATTCCTAATAGCTTAACGTTCCTTAGGAAGGTCAACTAGATTCCAGACTTTGTTGGTTTTCATAGACTCTAATTCTTCTTTCATCGCTTTTAACCATTCATCCCTTTTAGGGCTTGATAAAACCTCTATTACAGAATTATGTTCATCCAATTCTGTAGGAGATATCAAGAAAACATAATCCTCAATTTCATAAGATCATTTAGGAACACCTTTATCTTGTACTCTTACAAATTTGAAGTTCAGATTCCTCTATAGGATTTTGGGATTCATAACTCCCACTTGGACCAGGAATCATTTCTTGATCCATTCAATTATCAAGTATGTTTGACAACATTATCTGATCTTCTGTATTTAACATTTCGTACAGAGGTTCAACTTCATTCATATATCTTTTAAAGCACTCAAGTGCTTTAATGAAGTATGAAGCACCAGACCTTGCCTTTACAATCATTGGACCAAAAATATCATAATGAATTAATTGAAGTGGGAATTCAGCTCTAATAGCCTCTCTAATGGTTTACGCGTAATCTTTCCAGCAAGACAATTTTCATAAGTTGACATTTCAATTTTAGTGAAAGAACCTAAATTCCCTTCTTTTGCCAACTTATTTATTTAATCTTGCCCTATGTGACCTATTCTAGCATGCCATGTCTGTTATTGACATATAATTAGGCAAGAATTTTAATAATTATGCATGTGACATACACATTCAAGCAAATCAATTCTCATAAATGTTTCATATTTAAATGTAAAATCGAAAAGACACTTAAGCATCCATTCATCATTTACGAATTAAATATTTAACCAATATTTGAAATTAACTTCTTAATGTGTACACTAATTTATTTTAGACTATAATCACACAAATTTGTATGTCTAATCATTAAACACCATATAATATTGTGCAATAGAATTATCATTCACTCATTCAAAATAAAAGAGAATAAAACTCAAAATATTCATATTAAAGCACAATTAAAGATGTTCACTTCAGAGTTTAATAAAAAATTACAATAATAAAAAAAGAATTATTCTAATAAAAATGAAAGTATGTGGATACACCTTGGGTGAAGTTTTACCCACTTAACTCCTATTTTTACATAGTATTGCCATAATTCTTCATTATCCCCAATTTTAATTCTAACTTCATTCAGTTCATTCTTCCAGTATTCTGGCAAGGAACGATGCAAAACATCATACCCTTCTCTCTCTGAAACATGAATTTCACTTTCATTAAGTTTTTCAAATTTTTGACAAAGATTTGGAGGATTCCTATTAAACAATCAAGGGGATCAATCTTCAAAGACTTAAACTCTCTTAGATCTTTTTCTCTTTTCCTTCGAATTGTCCTTTCATTCCTTAACATACTTTGTGTCTCTTTTGGGACATCAATTTATACAACTTCTCGCCTCGTATACATATATTACGGCGGGTTGCTCTTCGACCTCGTCCTTTTGCTCTACTTTGAGAACTCCCACTTGGAGTAATTTGAACATGTTCCTTTTCAGCCATCTCTGAAATTGGAACAAAAAGAAATATGGTTAACCCATTTAATGTGACAACATATGTCACAAATTTCTCATAAATGCAAACAACTATTTAAGGAACATTAGGACTAAACGAATACACAAGACCAATAAGATCCTAAAGAGGACACATAAAAATGATCCTGAATAGGACTCTAATCTCAATCCAAATTTTGTTTTTATAAAAAAATCATTTTTTTCAGCCTAACTTAAGAAATCCATATCTTACTTGTTTTAAGTCAGTTTATCTATTATAATATATTTTCAGAAAGTTTATAACGATCAGATCATAATAAAATTAAGTTTCCACCCAAAATTTGCACAATGAATTTCCAGGTTGCTCTAGACAGATGCAGTTTTTTGGAAAATGTCCAAAAAAACATCCAATATTTTTTTAATAATTCATATCTAACTCGTTTTATTTCCGTTTCTCTATTATAATATATTTTTGGAAAGCTTACAACGAGCAAATCATAATAAAATTAAGTTTCTACCCAAACATTGCAAAACGAATTTCCAGATTGCTCCAGACAGATGCAGTTCTTTTTTTAAAAAAAAATTGCAGAGTTATTTTCATAGTAGGACAAGTAATCCTATATCTTTCATGATTCACAATCAAATAGGATTCTGAATCCTATTTTCCGTATTATTAATCCACAATTAAATGTTAAATAAAAATTTAACTTTTTCCAAATTTCTCTTCTTCTTTCTATTCACTGATTTTTAAGAGAAATATACTCAATTTATTTTCTGATAAACATACTAAGTGAATAGACAAGAAAGCAACACATAATGAGATTAATAACAATAGCTCTGATATTATTGTTGGAATTTTAAGAGGAATCAACAACAAGATATGTACCTTGTAATTCACAGCGGAAGTCGTCGATCTGCTTCTTTGACAAGTTGGTGCTCAAGTCCATCTTTGAATCACTAGGAAACAGAGATTTTGTTCACAAACTAGAAGTCTATTTTTGTGTGTTGATGAATTTGTCTGAGAAACTCAATACTTTTGTTTCTAGACTGAATGCTTGGTTTTTGATTTTCTGTTTTACAGGTTTTCCTCTCTCTTTCAAACGTTCCACTTCTCACGTCTCTTATTTCATAGAAATTGCTCCCACTAGGAGTCGAGGAGTTGAACAGTTACATTGTAACTGTTCAGTCTTATCCTTTAAAGGATTTATCCTAATTAATTAATTAATTATATAAGACATTAAAAAAGATTGGGTAGGTTCGGGTCGGTCCACATGGGCGACCCATGACCCAAAACTTACATATTATAAAAGCAGAAAATTCTTTAAATAATGGTTTAAATTTAGTAGCACAGTTATCCTTCCACCATTCTTCCAATGTTTGTTTGAGCTATACCACCTGAAAATGCAGACCTGCAACCTCATTGAACAACCTCCAAATATGATATGAGTCTGGACATTCAATAAATAAATGTACAAATGTCTCTTGTTCATTACTTTTACTACAACAACATATCTCAGAGTTAGTAATGCCTCTTATAATAAGAACTTCTCTAATAGAAATTCTCCTAAACCACAACCTCCATAACATGAATGACACATTAAAAGGTAGTCCCTTCACCCATATGTTCAATATCTTCTCAATAGGCTCTTTTCTATTTCTACATAAATCATATAATGATTTAACCTTATATTTTTCTGACCACGGGCATCCTCCAAGGTTTGTCTCTTTCGTGTGAAGGGGTTAGACTTTCCATGATTCTAGTAACATGATTACACGATTCCTCATCAAGTGTATGTTGTAGTACTATCTGGTCCCATCCGTCCTAGATGGGTAAAATAAAGACCTAAATCCTAATCTTCCTTCTTCTTTAGGCACACATATATCCTTCTACGTTGTCCAGTGGGTAGATTTTCCTTCATATTTGAAGTTCCACATGAACTTAGCAAACATTCGATGAATATCATGTATGAAACTCTTGGGGGGGGGGGGGTCAAGGGGAGATAAAAGATAAATAGGGATGCTTTGAAGCACACTATATCATAAAATTGTTTTACCCCCCAAAAGTCAGAAGCTTTCCCTTCCACAACTGTAACTTGTCTTGGATCTTCTTTAATAATAATATGAAATGTACCTTATTTTTCTTATGATAACCTATAGGGCATCCAAGGTATTCTAAAAGAAATAAGCTTCTTGAGAAACTAGTGATCTCTTCCACCAATTGTCTAGAAACATGTTCTGCCTTGTTATATACATAACATGAGCTCTTATCTTTATTAATCAATTGTGTTATTGTTCCTTTTTTTTCTTCAAAACTCCCATTATAAGGTTTAATGATTTTTTGTCTACAGGTGCAAAAATAATTTTATCATCTGCATAAGATAGATGATTCAATTTATTACTCCATTTAGGCAATCCATAGCTTTTGTAATCATATCTCTCAAATTATTGATTGATAGCTCTAGATAAGACTTCAGTAGATAATATAAAAAGAGTAGGTTATAATAGATCTCCTTGATTGACCCCTCTTGTAGAATGGAAAAAGCCACGAGTCTCCCCATTAACAATAATTGAATACCAATTATTAGCAATAACTCTCCAAATCATGTCTAGGATTTCAACATCACAACCAATCTTCTCTAGGGCTTTGATTAAAAAATTTCACTATACCTTGTCATATGTTTTTACCATGTCCAATTTTATAACCACATTATCAGGCCTACCCCTTAGCCTTATATTAGATACAAACTCCAAAGCTAGCAACTCATTTTTAGTGATATTCCTTTCTTTAACAAATCCATATTGATTTTGTTATATCAATTTAGGCAGATAACCTTCAATCCTATCATGAACCAGTCGGGAGATGGTCTTGTTTTAAGAAGTTACTCAGAATAATTGGTCTAACATTTGATAAGGGCTGGACAATATCCTTTTTAGGTACTAGACCAAATTAGTGTGAGTAATACATTTCGGTAGAGAGACACCCCAAAAAAAGCCATGCACAACCTGTATTATATAATGGCCTACAATATCCCAGCATGTCGGATAGAAACATCTAGTAAAACCATCAGGACCACTAGCACTACCAACATTTAATTCAAAGACCATTTTTTAAAATTTCTTCTACATCAGGTAGAGCTTTGAGAAACTTATCGTTGGATACCCTGTAATAGAGACATTTTCTCATCTATGACTCCACTAGTGAATTGATTTTCAAAAAATGCAGACTCCTTCACTTATGATCTCATCATTAGATTCTGTCCATGTGCCATCTTTCTTGAGAATCTTCAATGTAAGTCTTTTCCTTCTTCTCCTAACAAGGCCATGGAAAAATCTAGCTTTTTTATCTTTTCTTCAAACCATTGTGCATTAGCCCTTTTCCTCCAAAACTCTTTTTCATAATGAATATAAAGCTTAACTCTGCATGTTCTTTTGCAATATTGATATTGTCACAATCTCTTCTCTAACAGAAAATTTCTTTAAAATATCTCCAATCTTCTCTCTACTCCATAAGGTCAATGCCTTCTTGATCCTTTCTTGTTTCTGCTTAAGCTGAATGAAAATATTATCTGAATTTTCAGACACCCTATTTTGTTGAACAGTATTTTTGAAGTCTTCTCTTTTAGACCAAAAGTTCAAGAACTTTAAAGGTTTGCTATAGGAGTATTTCCCACCCCACAAGTAACGAGTAAGGGACATGATCAGGCCTTGTTCTAGCTAGGTGTTGTACTTTAGTGTTGCCATAAATCTCCAATAATGAATCATTATCTATAACCCTATCTAATATCTTAAAAATACATGTCTCATCAACACTGTCATTCCACCAAGTAAAAGGTCTTTATGAGAAATAAACATCAGACCAATCACTTGAGTTAGGATATAATGAAAAATCCTCATCTTCCTATGGATAAACGGACTATCCACGAAGTTTTTCTTCATCTCCAAGGATCACATTTAAGTCACCTCCCATCATCTAAGGCATGGTGAATTGTTAAGTTATTGAGGAAAAATCTCCCCATAGACTTTATTTCTCTATATTGAAGCATTTAGCATAAACCAAAGTAACAAATATTTGATTTCCATATGAGTTGAAAAGTCAGTTGTTGATAAGAATTTGCAACTACACCTAATAGAATATGATGATTAACAAACACCCAGATCTTTCCATTAGTATTATAATTAGCATATTACATCTCAATTCTTCTATTGTAACTTTGAATCTATCTAGTACTTTAAAATGGTTCCATCAAAGAAATCATCACAAATTTGTGATGTCTATGAAGCATTTGTACCAGATGAAATGCATGTTGTGTGCTACCAGACCTAATATTCCAAAATAAAGCTATGTAACTCATTTGGACATTGATTTTATCCCCCTCCTAGTTTGAACTCTTGTAGGCACCAAGCTATTAATATATTTTTTCCCTTATCTTTCCTTATTTTTTATGACATATGTGGTGATAACTCAACCTCCTTACTGATCTTCTGCATATTGTAGTCATTTTCTTCTTATTCTTCTTCTTTATCCTCCACTTATTTTATCTTATCTGAAAATGTCTCCTCTTTTACCATATTTGCAGGATCCTTATTCAAGCAATTATGTGTAACCTGTTCAAGTAGCCTGTCTGTAACAACCCTAAAAATAGATATGCTAAGTAATGCTTAATGTGCCAAGAATACCTACGATTAGACCAGGGTTCACACGGATTGATGCGCGTAGAACCAGACCTCGGAACCCTTGGTACAGCCAAGCCAACTAACTTTGGGAGTTAGTTGAGCTAGGAAAGGTTGGGACCAACCATATAGGGCTCTCGAATACGAAGATTTACTCGAAGGAGTCTTTACCGGACTTAAAGAGAGGAAATCTTAAGTTTTGAGGGTCTAGGGATAAAATGGTCTTTTACCAGGATAAGGGTAATATCATAATTACCCTAAATATATATTTGATTAATTATTTAATAAGGTGGAGGGGCAAATTGGGACAGAGAGACGAAATGGAGCTCTTGAAGTTAAGTCTTGCTCCACCCGGGTTCGAACCTAGGTGGAAGCAATGAATTTATGTGATTTTTATTTAAGCTATTAAATTAATGAAATTAATTAATAATTATTATTCATTAGCTGATTTAAAATAAAATAACAATCAGATTTTTATTAATTAACTAAACCTTATTTGACTAAGTCTTAAACTAGACTCCTAAGCCTAATATGACTCCCACTCTCTCACGTCTATCTCTCAACTCTCACGCTCAAACTCTCCCATTCTCTCATTCACGTTTTTCTCTGCCAAAATAACTTCAAAAACAGTAGGTAAACCAAAGTTCTTCACACTTGAAGAACTCACAACGAAAATTACAAACAACTAATCAAAAACGTTACGCAAGAGGGAGGATTATTCCGTCGAATTGGTGTTGAAGTTGAGGGGATTTGGACGTGATTTTTGGAGAATGTTTTGGGCAAAAATTCAAGGTTTGAACTACATAAAAGGTATGGGTTTTCTTCTCTCTTGGTCCCTTTCCCAAGAGACCCCTTAAGATTCAGTAAATTCTAATCCGAAAACTAGGATTGTTCCCATTGCATGTCCCTGTCACTAGCTCCCAATGAATCGTAGGTTGGGTATGTTTGCTGGTAGTTTAAGTATGAAGTGTAATTTTCGTGATAATGCGTTCATGATTATGTGTTTAGAATTGTAAGCATGTTATGTTATGTCAACCGAAAGTATGTGAAAAATAATATGTTTTTATGGTTGAATTTTATGTGCGAATGTTTGTGTAATTCATGAGGTGTAAAAGTGGTGTAATGTTGCTGGATGTAATGGTAATTCTTGGCTGAATATAATCATAAAAATATTACACTTAAAGATGCGCCAAATGATCCACGAAATGCCTTAAGAATTAACGTATGAATGATGGTAAAAAGAAGCTGAAAATAGTGAATAAATTTCCAGCATTTGGTAGGTTGGGTTCGGCCAAACAAAGTGGTACAAAATGCAATGAAAAATGAATGTAAAATAAGTGAAATCACTAAGTGTTGAATCCAAGACATCATTACATGAAAGATACAAGAAAATCAACAAACGATTAAGACAAAAATGGATTGGAAGAGACTAAATTTCCAGCCTGCTGGAAATTGTAGTCTCGGCCAATTTTTAAGAAAATGAGCTTCGTTTAAAAAAAAATTAAAATGTGAGGTCATTGGGGATTCAACCCATGACCTCACTAAATGAAAATTTCATAAACATTTCGTGAGAAAAATGCAAGGAAAAATAGATGTGGTGAGTGGGGATTGAACCCACAACCTCTTGAATGGATGAGAGAGTTAGGAGAAGAATAAAGTAGAAAATAAATGTGGAGAGTGGGGATTGAACCCACAACCTCTTGGATAGGTGAGAAAGTCAAGAGATAAATTAAAATAAAAATAATGAGCTTGTGGGGGATTGAACCCACAACCTCCTTGACTTAAACAAAAAAGGAGAGGAGAAAAAGAAAGGAAATGTTATGGGGTTGATGGAAATCGAACTAGGGTCTCCCAAATCTGAAAAATGCAATTATCAAGTTTAAAATAAGATTAAGTGTTGTCAAAGGGATTCGAAATAGGGTTCCTTTGCCCCAAATTCCGTATTGATACATAAGTCATACGTGAATTAAATGTTCAAGAATAATGCCACCTACTTAGATCAAAATCGAGATCTTGGCATACATACAAGATGCATAAGTCTTGTATCACATAATCTTAGGAATGTATGAATCACTTAAGGAATTATGAATGAAGCCTCATGGATTGTGTGTATAGACTCATAAGTCTAACATACGTTCAAAAGTAAGTGAACCTAAGATGTATGTAATGAAATGATGAACCCTAGAAGGGTTAAGTATGAGTGTAAGATACACTAAATGGCCAAGTGCATTGGCATATGATGAGATGAATAATGTAATGAGGAAACGAACAATGAAATTATGAAATCCTAGAAGGGTTAAGTAAGGGTGTGAAACACACTAAATGGCCAAGTGCATTGGCATATGATGAAATGAACATTCACGTAATAAGAGGTGAGTAACTATGAAAAGCAAAGGTGCTAATGATAATGAATGTGGTGACAACATGATATGAGGCTAATGTAAATGATGAGAGCAATCTCAAATGAGCCTAAGTAAATGTTACCAATACGTACTCACCTATGAAAGTGTAAGTTAATGAAGAGACCAGTCTCTATGAACACTCTAACGATGGTATTGAGCTTAACACACTTAATACTAATGATGAGATGAGAAATCATCTAATGAGTTATGATGTCCTCATACTAGAAGCCAGCTTCCATGACGTATGAGATGAATGAAATGGAAATTTATACTGAGCACCGATAGGCTAGCTATGAGCAGTGATGCCTTCTTTCGGGAAGGGCGGAGGTTCACGTAACTCTCATGAGATGAGACTGTACGGCATGCCGGGTATGGGTCTCCTTATATCTCCTAATCTTCGAACCTATACTGCCAATATAGGGATCTAGCGGGGTTAAATTTCCATGTACGCTAGCATATTTTTGGGTCACCTTGGCCGGTGATTCCACCTCTTTTCGGTGTGGGGGAGACAATGGATTTCATGATGCTCACATGATCTATGTCGGTTAAAGTTAAAGTTCCCAATGAATGAATGGGGCCAGCCTCAAATGATGCACATAATGAAATGAATAATACCAAAGGTGTTAGGATAGGATAATCAAAAGGTGAGTTAGATTCAAGTAATGACATTAGGTCATTCTTGGTCATTGCACAACGAACATAATAAAAGTCTTAAACTATATCTTAGGTATAGCTGGTGTTTACACTGGCCTATGAATGAAATGAAATGGAGTACGTATGAATGAACGAAGCAGACTCTGTGTTTGCTAATGAAGACTCCCTAGTTGAGGTCCCATCTGTTGAGCCCTCATTTTTGGGATGTCTTAATGCCAAGTCCATGATTCCAAGGTCTTATGGCATATGAATGAATGATATGAAAGAAGTTATGTGCTACATGCAAAATGTACTGTATGCTACATGATATGTGCTATGTGTAAATGTTATGTGCTTTGTGCAAATGTGAAAAGTATGATGATGTATATTATTCTCATGGCATAACTTTCCTATTCCAAATCTGGAAAGCTCACTGACTTTCCTAATCCAAATTTGGAAAGCTCATTTACTTTCTTAATCCAAATTTGGAAACTTTCCTAATCTCAATTTGGCAAGTCCACTGACTTGACTTCCAAAAATCATGTTGTTAGAAAAGAGCTATTCTTTCTCATGCATGTCCTTGGTGTGTGCTTGCATATAACCATACTTAGTACAAGTGTGTACTAACCCCATACAAACTCTACTATTTTAGGTGCAGGCACAGGTGGGTGATAGAGCTACAGGATCATCGTTGTAGTCATTCGGACGTCCAGCATTCATCCGGAATTGGTAGGTCCTCATGCTTTCGAGGATGCTGTTGTTTTATATTCTAGCTTAGTTTTAGAGTTGAGCTAGTGGAGCATGTTCCACTAGCGTTTCTTTCCTGTTTTTCATCAGACTATGTATTGGTGCCATTTTGGCAATTATACACTTAATAAGAATTGAACTATTTATTTCAGTTGCTTATCTCTTAATGTTAGATGGTTGATGGTGAACAATTACGTATTAATGATAATGTTTTTATAAGTATGTTAGGAAACAAAAAGTTTCAAATTTTCCGCTAAAATTAACTTAGATGAAGTAAGAATGACGTAAGTAGGCTTGTCTGCGACCTCTGAGAGGTCAACGACGCCGGTCTCATCTGGGTCTAGATTCCGGTCGTGACAAAGTTGGTATCAGAGCACTAGGTTAAATTCCGAGGATAATAAGTTCACATCAACCACATTGAGTAGTTTCTAAGTCATGGTAGTGAAGTGCACCACTATCCTGAATTAGAGACTGCATGATGCGTAGGAAAATTTCCCTTTTTCTGATCTTATCGTGCTTTTCTGAATGCCTGAATTCTTGGTGTTATGAGCGTGTCTAACATCAATCCTTTTTGTTTTTCCAGAAAATGAACACTAGGAGAGGAAATGGTCAGAGGAGAGGAGGAGCAGCTGCTAGGGGTAATCAGGATCTACCCCAGGCTCCAGCTGAAGGAGTGGCCATGCCAGTTAACCCAGCTGGGATGACTGATGCTGAGGTGAGGGCATCTCTGGCCCAGATGGCACATGCCATTACAATGCAGGACCAGGCTATAACTGCCCAGGTCAACAGGCAGGATGTTCAGAGGGAGAACCCACCGGTTCGTAGCATGGCTGACAGGCTGAGGGATTTCACGAGGATGAATCCTCCTATTTTCACCGGGTCTAGGACATCAGAGGATCTCCAGGAGTTTGTGGAAGAGATTCATAAGATCCTGGTGGCTATGGGGGCCACTGATATTGAGAAGGCTGAGCTGGCTTCCTATCAGCTCAAAGATGTTGCTCAGGCTTGGTGAAAGATGTACACAGACTGGCCAGACTGGGTGTGCGTTTGGTTGACTCCACTAGTGGGGATGTTTCAGTTCATCCTAGTTCAGAATCATCCTTGGTAGTTTAAGTCAAGCATGGTCAGCATCTAGATCCTGTGTTGATGGAACTGAAAGACTCAGTGCTGATGAAGATGAATGAGTCTTTCGCTTTGGGAGGTGATGGCATGCTTAGATATCAGGACAGGCTGTGTGTGCCAGATGTGGATGAATTGCGGACCAGGATTATTGCAGAGGCCCATGGTTCCAGATATTCTATACATCCAGGTTCCACCAAGATGTATCATGATCTCAAGCAGATTTATTGGTGGGATGGTATGAAGAAGGACATTGCAGAATATGTGGCCAAGTGTCCTAATTGTCAGCAGGTTAAGGCAGAGCATCTTAAGCCTGGTGGTCTGACGCAGATTATTGAGGTTCCGACTTAGAAATGGGAGGCCATTAATATGGACTTCGTGGTTGGGCTTCCGAGGACTAGGAGGCAGCATGACTCTATATGGGTTATTGTGGACAGATTGACTAAGTCTGCCCACTTTATCCCTGTGAAGTCTACTTACAGAGCCGAGGATTATGCGAGACTCTACATTGATGAGATTGTGAGATGGCATGGGATTCCCTTGTCTATTATTTCAGACAGAGGAGCTCAGTTTACTTCTCATTTCTAGAGATCTTTCCAGAAGAGCTTGGGCACGCAGGTGAAGCTTAGCACTGCCTTTCACCCTCAGACAGATGGATAGGCAGAGCGCACCATACAGACATTGGAGGATATGTTGAGGGCGTATGTGATTGACTTCAAAGGTAATTGGGATGACCATCTGCCTTTGATAGAGTTCTCGTATAATAATAGCTATCACTCCAGCATTGGGATGGCACCGTTTGAGGCACTGTATGGTAGGGGGTGTAGATCTCCAGTTGGGTGGTTCGAGGTTGGAGAGTCATCTATTTTGGGTCCGGAGATCATTCATGAGGCCTTAGAGAAGGTCAGAATGACTAGGGACAGGTTGACTACTGCTTACAGTCGGCAAAAGTCATATGCTGATAACAGAAAGCGGCCCTTAGAGTTTGATGTTGGTGACCAAGTTTACTTGAAAATATCGCCTATGAAAGGGGTGATGAGATTTGGTAGAAAAGGGAAGCTGAGTCCGAGGTATGTTGGGCCATATGAGATCCTACAGCATGTGGGTGAGTTTGCCTATGAGTTAGCATTGCCTACAGAACTATCTTCTGTTCATCCAGTCTTTCATGTCTCTATGTTGAAGAAGTGCCTAGGTGATCCTGCATCAATCTTACCTGTTGAAGGTTTGGGGGTTGGTGAAGATTTGTCTTATGAAGAGGTACCTGTTCAGATCTTAGACAGACAGGTCAAGCGGCTGAGGAACAAGGAGATTGCCACAGTGAAGGTATTGTGGAGAAATCATCTTGTTGAGGGTGCTACGTGGGAGGCTGAGGCCGACATGAGAGCCCGCTACCCTCACCTGTTCAGCTCTTGAGGTTAGACTTCATACTCTTAAACCTATGTTTCCTTACCTCCCCGTATTTTGTTGCTATTGATTGACTGTGTATAGTGCTTTTATTATGATCTGACTGGCATTACAACGTGAAGTAGTAGTGTCATTCGGGGACGAATGTTCCTAAGGGGGATAATGTAACAACCCTAAAAATAGATATGCTAAGTAATGCTTAATGTGCCAAGAATGCCTACGATTAGACCAGGGTTCACATGGATTGATGCGCGTAGAACCAGACCTCGGAACCCTTGGTACAGCCAAGCCAACTAACTTTGGGAGTTAGTTGAGCTAGGAAAGGTTGGGACCAACCATATACGGCTCTCGAATACGAAGATTTACTCGAAGGAGTCTTTACCGGACTTAAAGAGAGGAAATCTTAAGTTTTGAGGGTCTAGGGATAAAATGGTCTTTTACCAGGATAAGGGTAATATCATAATTACCCTAAATATATATTTAATTAATTATTTAATAAGGTGGAGGGGCAAATTGGGAGAGAGAGAGGAAATGGAGCTCTTGAAGTTAAGTCTTGCTCCACACGGGTTCGAACCTAGGTGGAAGCAATGAATTTATGTGATTTTTATTTAAGCTATTAAATTAATGAAATAATTAATAATTATTATTCATTAGCTGATTTAAAATAAAATAACAATCAGATTTTTATTAATTAACTAAACCTTATTTGACTAAGTCTTAAACTAGACTCCTAAGCCTAATATGACTCCCACTCTCTCACGTCTATCTCTCAACTCTCATGCTCAAACTCTCCCATTCTCTCATTCACGTTTTCTCTGCCAAAATACTTCAAAAACAGTAGGTAAACCAAAGTTCTTCACACTTGAAGAACTCACAACGACAATTACAAACAACTAATCAAAAATGTTACGCAAGAGGGAGGATTATTCCGTCGAATTGGTGTTGAAGTTGCGGGGATTTGGACGTGATTTTTGGAGAATGTTTTGGGCAAAAATTCAAGGTTTGAACTACATAAAAGGTATGGGTTTTCTTCTCTCTTGGTCCCTTTCCCAAGAGACCCCTTAAGATTCAGTAAATTCTAATCCGAAAACTAGGATTGTTCCCGTTGCATGTCCCTGTCACTAGCTCCCAATGAATCGTAGGTTGGGTATGTTTGCTGGTAGTTTAAGTATGAAGTGTAATTTTCGTGATAATGCGTTCATGATAATGTGTTTAGAATTGTAAGCATGTTAAGTTATGTCAACCGAAAGTATGTGAAAAATGATATGTTTTTATGGTTGAATTTTATGTGCGAATGTTTGTGTAATTCAAGAGGTGTAAAAGTGGTGTAATGTTGCTGGATGTAATGGTAATTCTTGGCTGAATATAATCATAAAAATATTACACTTAAAGATGCACCAAATGATCCACGAAATGCCTTAAGAATTAACGTATGAATGATGGTAAAAAGAAGCTGAAAATAGTGAATAAATTTCCAGCATTTGGTAGGTTGGGTTCGGCCAAACAAAGTGGTAAAAAATGCAATGAAAAATGAATGTAAAATAAGTGAAATCACTAAGGATTGAATCCAAGACATCATTACATGAAAGCTACAAGAAAATCAACAAAAGAATAAGACAAAAATGGATTGGAAGAGACTAAATTTCCAGCCTGCTGGAAATTGTAGTCTCGGCCAATTTTTAAGAAAATGAGCTTCATTTAAAAAAAAATTAAAATGTGAGGTCATTGGTGATTCAACTTATGACCTCACTAAATGAAAATTTCATAAACATTTCATGAGAAAAATGCAAGGAAAAATAGATGTGGTGAGTGGGGATTGAACCCACAACCTCTTGAATGGATGAGAGAGTTAGGAGAAGAATAAAGGAGAAAATAAATGTGGAGAGTGGGGATTGAACCCACAACCTCTTGGATAGGTGAGAAAGTTAAGAGATAAATTAAAATAAAAATAATGAGCTTGTGGGGGATTGAACCCACAACCTCCTTGACTTAAACGAAAAAGGAGAGGAGAAAAAGAAAGGAAATGTTATGGGGTTGATGGGAATCGAACTAGGGTCTCCCAAATCTGAAAAATGCAATTATCAAGTTTAAAATAAGATTAAGTGTTGTCCAAGGGATTCGAAATAGGGTTCCTTTGCCCCAAATTCCGTATTGATACATAAGTCATACGTGAATTAAATGTTCAAGAATAATGCCACCTACTTAGATCGAAATCGAGATCTTGGCATACATACAAGATGCATAAGTCTTGTATCACATAATCTTAGGAATGTATGAAATACTTAAGGAATTATGAATGAAGCCTCATGGATGGTGTGTATAGACTCATAAGTCTAACATACGTTCAAAAGTAAGTGAACCTAAGATGTATGTAATGAAATGATGAACCCTAGAAGGGTTAAGTATGAGTGTAAGATACACTAAATGGCCAAGTGCATTGGCATATGATGAGATGAATAATGAAATGGGGAAACGAACAATGAAATTATGAAATCCTAGAAGGGTTAAGTAAGGGTGTGAAACACACTAAATGGCCAAGTGCATTGGCATATGATGAAATGAACATTCACGTAATAAAAGGTGAGTAACTATGAAAAGCAAAGGTGCTAATGATAATGAATGTGGTGACAACATGATATGAGGCTAATGTAAATGATGAGAGCAATCTCAAATGAGCCTAAGTAAATGTTACCAATACGTACTCACCTATGAGAGTGTAAGTTAATGAAGAGACCAGTCTCTATGAACACTCTAACGAAGGTATTGAGCTTAACACACTTAATACTAATGATGAGATGAGAAATAATCTAATGAGCTATGATGTCCTCATACCAGAAGCCAGCTTCCATGACGTATGAGATGAATGAAATGGAACTTTATACTGAGCACCGATAGGCTAGCTATGAGCGGTGAAGCCTTCTTTCAGGAAGGGCGGAGGTTCACGTAACTCTCATGAGATGAGACTGTACGGCATGCCGGGTATGGGTCTCCTTATATCTCCTAGTCTTCGAAACTATACTGCCAATATAGGGATCTGGCGGGGTTAAATTCCCATGTACGCTAGCATGTTTTTGGGTCACCTTGGCCGGTGATTCCACCTCTTTTCGGTGTGGGGGAGACAATGGATTTCATGATGCTCACATGATGTATGTCGGTTAAAGTTAAAGTTCCCAATGAATGAATGGGGCCAGCCTCAAATGATGCACATAATGAAATGAATAATACCAAAGGTGTTAGGATAGGATAATCAAAAGGTGAGTTAGATTCAAGTAATGACATTAGGTCATTCTTGGTCATTGCACAACGAACATAATGAAAGTCTTAAACTATATCTTAGGTATAGCTGGTGTTTACACTGGCCTATGAATGAAATGAAATGGAGTACGTATGAATGAACGAAGCAGACTCTGTGTTTGCTAATGAAGACTCCCTAGTTGAGGTCCCATCTGTTGAGCCCTCATTTTTGGGATGTCTTAATGTCAAGTCCATGATTCCAAGGTCTTATGGCATATGAATGAATGATATGAAAGAAGTTATGTGCTACATGCAAAATGTACTGTATGCTACATGATATGTGCTATGTGTAAATGTTATGTGCTTTGTGCAAATGTGAAAAGTATGATGATGTATATTATTCTCATGGCATAACTTTCCTATTCCAAATCTGGAAAGCTCACTGACTTTCCTAATCCAAATTTGGAAAGCTCATTTACTTTCCTAATCCAAATTTGGAAACTTTCCTAATCTCAATTTGGCAAGTCCACTGACTTGACTTCCAAAAATCATGTTGTTAGAAAAGAGCTATTCTTTCTCATGCATGTCCTTGGTGTGTGCTTGCATATACCCATACTTAGTACAAGTGTGTACTAACCCCATACAAACTCTACTATTTTAGGTGCAGGCACAGGTGGGCGATAGAGCTACAGGATCATCGTTGCAGTCATCCGGACGTCCACCATTCATCCAGAGTTGGTAGGTCCTCATGCTTTCGAGGATGCTATTGTTTTATATTCTAGCTTAGTTTTAGAGTTGAGCTAGTGGAGCATGTTCCACTAGCGTTTCTTTCCTGTTTTTCTTCAGACTATGTATTGGTGCCATTTTGGCAATTATACACTTAAAAAGAATTGAACTATTTCTTTCAATTGCTTATCTCTTAATGTTAGATGGTTGATGGTGAACAATTACGTGTTAATGATAATGTTTTTATAAGTATGTTAGGAAACAAAAAGTTTCAAATTTTCCGCTAAAATTAACCTAGATGAAGTAAGAATGACGTAAGTAGGCTTGTCTGCGACCTCTGAGAGGTCAACAAAACCGGTCTCGTCTGGGTCTAGATTCCGGTCGTGACACTGTCCATAGGAGCTGACTTTTCCTGAACGTCTCGAACGAATTTTGAGACAATTTCTACTTCCAACAACTCCAGGTGAAGTTGATTACCATCTGGTGCATTAGGAGTCAGTAAAGGTTCATGATATTTAGCGATTTCAAATTCCTTGAACAAAATCATATCTTTTCCACTTTTTTGTACAGTTACAAGTAGTTCTCTCATATGACGTGTTACACTGCTCCCAGAGAAAAGACTTCTTGCATTTGTTAAGCATGTGAAAAAGAATTCCTGTACATGGGAACCTTCCTTCTATTTTGCAGCCTTGATGCTCAGTTTTGTTCTCCCGCACACCCGATTTTGCAAGGCTAGTCAGGGGGGGAGGTGCTTTTTTGGATTTGGTCTGCCTAGATAGGAAACGCGCTTGTTGTGCTTCTAGTAACTATTTTGAAGAGCAATATATTTCTGTTCTAGGGGTATGATTTCTTCTTTCTACGGCTTAAAAGCTAGGGCTTGTGGTTCGTTATTAGTACCTATTTTAGAGCGATATAAACTCCTTGTCCGCCTCTCAATGTCTGGGTATTTCCCCAGCCTTCTCTCTATCGATGTGCTGCCTTCCGCTCTGCTCAGTCAACACTTTATCGCAATACCGAAAGGTAAGATTTTTTGTCTATTTGGAAAAGGATATCAAATGATCGACTTACGGTTGATAACAATAACCCAAAAAGAGGAATATTATGGTGCTCAAACAATGACATTATGCCTTCTATCTATCTGAATTATGCAATAAGAAAAGTAAGTAAAAAAATGTAGCTTTTTATAACTCTTTCTAAAAGTCTATAGGCCCCTACTTCAGTTCTCTCTGAGCCCCTAGGGGTTAAACGCGTGCGCGCGCGCACACACACACACACACACACATATATATATATATATATATATATATATATATATATATATATAGTATGACTCTACCTTCTATCATGAAATTTACACAAACTCATCACTTCTTAGTCTACCTAGAACGGAAAACTCCTCATCACTAAATTATCGGGTATAAGACTACAACTATGCACTATACTCAATAAATATACCAATTTATTAGGTTAATACACCTCTATCTTTCAGGTGAAATACTGCCCAAGCACTATAAAACACACTTCCTTCATAAGGGTGTCACTTGAATAAGGCTTAGAGAAGAGAGTCTGGGAGTACATTTAACCTTGGCTCAAATGCACAATTTATATTAATAAGGGTGCATTCTTTTGAATCTTTACACTTAATCTCACCATGGACATCTTTCAAGCTTTTCTAGAGTCTCATGACTTTCTGAAGACTTTTGATCTGATTAACTTATCGATAAGGATCTGAGCTTTGCTTTTCAACTTCCTTGAGTATGAGGGGTACTCGAATGGATTTGACAATGCACGAGTTTGAATAATTTTCTTGAGACATAGTTCTATTGCTAAATTTAGAGTAAGAAAGAAGGGGAACTTCTCTTAAATGTTTGTAGTCCCTCATTTATAGAAGTGCGACCCTGACAACCATAAATAATATCCTACTAACACGACTTTAGAGACACCCTAGTACACTTGAACTTTGTGTTATGATATCAAGTTTTTCACGCTCCGAGCATACACCCTAGATGTGGCTAGTACTCGAGAATCATGTTGGTCCCCAAGCAAACGCTCATCCTGACTTACTACAAGCGAAAGACTAAATCAAGCATACATATACATGTAATTGAAACAAATGCTGAATCAACAGTGTATTAAATCTCAAAACTCTTTGAATATGTTGAATAAAAAATATAAATTTTAAATAAAACATCTAAAACTAAAAGATTGTCCAAAACTTCCTATCTATGAAGTCTCTACTGTATAAAGATGACAAGACCCAAGACACCACAAAATCTATTACCAACAACATGTAAAAATTGGAATTCTGTAGAAGTAAGGAGGTCTCTCCCAAAAGCTGATGACCGGATGAAGTGATCTCAACGAGCTGTGTTTAGGATCCTAAGAATATATATTTGCATTATTAAAAGATGCAGGTTGAATGACATCAGTACATTGAATGTATGAGTATGTAATATAGATGAATTATAAATAATCGATTGAAAGGATTTCAATATATATATATATATATATATATATATAAAAATATATATATACACACACACACTCAACTGAATGTAAGAAAATAAAGAAGTGAAATCATTAAAACCTTACAAAAATTACTTATTCATCTCTGAACTCAACATATTAAGTGAAAAAAGTAAAAAACAATACTTTTAAATCTATTTAGGAGATTATATTACTGACTACACTCACTATGAGCTACGTGATGATACATCATCTCATCGATGCTGCCAGAATTGTTATATACTGTGTCGTGGGTATAGAACTTCTCAACCGAGTGGATCCACAAAGCAATAAAGATTCATGTAAAAGAATATAATTCTTTACCTATGTTGGCAAAACATGGTTTATAAGGATTTTAAGTTATCAAAACTCATTCTCATATCGGTGGTCAATATTTCTCCCAATAATATATATACTCATGCTCAATGTATAAAACATAATCTTTCTCTAGTTTGAGATAATTGCTCAAATTATCCTCTTAAAAGAGGTAATTGATCTGTACTCAATCTTTCTGAAAGCTCGTTTACTTGTCTGAAAATAATACTCTATTTCTTCATGTAAAAATGAAATATTTGGGAAATACTTAGTTCCCTTAAACTCTTGCTCAAATCTTGGTTAACACTCTTTCTCAGACTTCTCTTTAGTTTCTCAAAAGCTCAGTTTAAAACACAAATGTTGGGTTTAAAAGATTCTCAAGATTTATAACTCAAAAGAGGGTTCAAGTTGAAATATAGACATGAACGAATCAACTCAATGATCTCAATAACAATATATAAAAGTTAAGAATTAGAACTCAAGAACTCAACGATACCACTCATCGAAAGAACACTCAATTCATAGATTTTTTTGGGGATGTATCCCTTCTTGTTTAGATTTATGGATCTTGTTAGATGTTTTGGTACATTGACTTTCAAATTCTATGTATTTAAATTCTGTATTTTTTTAGTTAATTAACTTGCTTCTGTAACTTAATTGCCTTAGTTTTGGTTTAGTTGCTTAGTTGGGTCGTAGTAATGGTTCTCCTATCGAAAGGTTACTCTGGGTGCCAATCACGACGATCAGGGTCGTGAAGAAGTTTGTATCATATTCTAGGTTCGTTCATCTCAATGTACTGAAACGAGTCTAATAGATTCTCGCGGAATGGTACAGGGACACCTTTTTTTTTCTTCGAGAGGCTATAGGACTTAAGGAAATCTATATTCTTCTCTTGTCTACTTTCATGCTATGACTTGATTCCAATTGGTATCTGACGATTCAAATTGGTATATAACCTACATCACTCTTCTCTTCCTAGATGGTTAATATAAGATTCAATGTTGTTCGTTCCGCACCTCCCGTCAATGCTCCAGCTGAGGAACCTGCAGTGAGAGATTGAGATCGAGGTAGGTATAGAAGAAGAGCTAGGGTAGAGGCCACGTGAGAGTAGCACCTACTGTGAATTAGGTACAAATTGGTAATGTTCTCGTAAATGAGAACCCTCTTGCGCATAATGAGGAGATAGAAGAGGATATTGAGATTGAAGATGTTGAAAGAAATAGACAGGAAGAAGAAGTGCCCGCGGAGACTATAGTTGTTCCTCCCATCTATCCGATGTTAGCAAAGAAGATTATGATGTTCTTGAAAGGGTCGGCTGGCCCTACAGTCCTTCCATCTAGCCAAGCAACTAAAGCCCTCATTAATCCCGATGTTCTTAGCACTACACGTAAGATGGGTGGAAATGTAGGTACTGATGTTTTCTTCCGTCATTTGTTGGGTTCTGTTATCACTGCAAACGGGCATGATATGTTGACTAAGTTTCTGAAGCTTAAACCTACAGTATTTCTTGGTTATGATACTCAAGATGCTTATGAATTTATCTTAGACTGTTATGAAACACAACATAAATTGGGTATTGTTATCCAACATAGAGTTGAGTTCGTGTCTTTCCAACTTCAAGGTGAGGCCAAGCACTGGTGGGGAGTTTACATGGAGTGTAGATTTTTTACTTTACCTATGCTTACTTGGACCCAATTTCGTGCTCTGTTTGTAGAAATATATGTGCCCAGAACTTTTAGGGATCGCAAGAAGGATGATAACATGGCTCTAGAGCAAAGTGGTATATATGTGGCTGCTTATAAGGCCAAGTTCCATGCCTTACCCATATATGCTAGACAATTGATTACTACTTAAGAGAAGAGGATGTGATTATTTATTAGAGATTTAAATTTTGAGCTGCAAGTATTATCTGTCCATATGACTATTGCAGGGAAGAGTTTTAATGAGGTGGCAGACTATGTTAAGAAAGTGGAGGGGGTAAGGCGAGGCAGTCAAGTTAAGGCTTGGTAAGATCCCGAAAATGACTTAGGTGAAGATAGAGCCTAACGTGGTTGTCATGATGGTCTAAGGTCTTAAATTGGTCTATAATGTGTTATTAAGGTAGTGTCTAAGAGTTTAGGTGCATTGGAAGCCAACGTCAAGGGACGACCAAGACGTTCGATGACTAAGTCACTTATGTGCCTCATATGTGTTTTTATGTGTTTACGTGTGATTAATGAGGTTAATAGGTCATTAAATGAGTTATTATGGTGTATATAGGTAGTGTGTCAAGTTTCGTGAAGTTTGGAGGTCAAACACCAAGAACGTTCATGACGTTCGAAAGGTTTGCCTTGAAATAACCTTGTTGTCTTGGCATGTTTCGTCGAGTTTTACATGTTAGTTTTGAATGAAATCTATGTGAGAGGTCCTAAACTTGTATACAAACATATTAGGGTTGGAAATGTCCGGACAAACATCTCCAAGGACCATCCAAGGGTCCTTGAGGAAGGACACATATTGGTGGCCAAAACTGCCTAAGGCAGTCCCACCTACGGATTGCAAACGACGGCCAGTGGCATGGTCGACGCCCCGTAGGTGGAGGGCGTCGTTAGGGACTTAGCCTAGGGATATAATCTCCCATTTTCAAGCCTCTTAACCCATCGACGGAGGTCAAGACAGTCCGTTTGTCGACTGACACCTTCGATGGACTGTCTCTTACGTGCAGTTCACTGGTAAGTTAGGGGTGAGTTGGTAAATTCACCCCATGTCAAAATAAGAGAAAGGGCGGTTAATTAGGGGTATTTTGGGTATTTTAAACATGTTTATAAGTCTTTAACACCTAGAAGAATTCATTCTTCAAAAATCAAAATCCAAATTCTCTTAGAAATTCCATAGAACTCCATTGAAGCCAAAACTCAAGGAAGAGCTTGGATTGGAGATTTGAGTGTTGATTCTTTATCAATTTGGAGGATTAAAATCATTGAGGTATGATTTTTGATCCTTGAAACTCTATTTTTCAAGGAGCCCAAATTCAAAGAAGTTTTCTAAAGTTTTCAAAGATGAACTTGTCCAATTTCATGATTTATCCATGGGTTCTTGCATTAAAGGTTTTGAATCATTAAGTATTGATTATATTTTTGTTAATTATATGATTTTAAATCAATTGACCTATGAACCCATGTAATTGATGAACCCTAGTTTTTGACTACTTTATGGGTTAAGTGATACTGTCTTAATGCTTATGAATTCTAGTGTAGTTTTATATGGGCTATTGAATGATGTAAGAATTGTATTCAATTGATGTCTAATTGGTCTTATATTGATAAATCTATATTCAGTTGACTTAGATTCATTGAGTATTATGATTTATGCATTGAATTGATGTTCATGGCCATGGGTAAGGGCCTTATGATATTGAATTGGATGATCTAGACATGGATTGAAGTGGAGAGAATGTATTGGTGGTACGCTGACCTAATTCTCTTTATTTTAAGTATTAGAGCTCTTAAATTATTTTGTTATTGGTATGGTCCACTTATGATGGAGGTGTTATGTGAATGATGTGGCCTTGTCGGTGTTACTTTATGTATTATGATGATCATGGCCTTGTCGGCAACTACTTGAAGTAATATGATGATTTGTGTAGTTGATTATGCGAAGTATGATCATATCTACCTACATGTTAAGTAATGTTAAAGTATGTGTCTTTCTTATATTGATGCTATTTAGGTGATCATGTTAGACTATGACTATGATCTTGTATGTGTTGTGTTAGAGTTGATGCGTGATTCTTACTACTTGACTATATGAGTCTATGATGGTTATATTGATTATGATATAGTAGTGTATATGATGACTTAAATGTGATAAAGTTTGTGCCTATGTGCTTCTTGAATATGATATGCAATATGTGATAAAGTGAAGTTTTAGTGTGTCTTGTGTGGTAGACTTGTGTCCATTACTTGATGCATATATGAATGTGAATATGAGATGTATTGACTTATGATGCTAAATCCTCTTAGCCATGAATGTATTAATGATATGTGAGACCTTGAATGATGATAAGAGGGTCATTTATGTGAAACCTTGAAACTAGTGGTAAGGTTATGAAGCTTGAAGTAGAAAGCCGTAATGGTATCCTTCTTGTAATGAATGATGGACTTAAGGTTGATTGGCTGGAACGACATCATATCAATCCTTAGGAAAGTCGTTATGATCTTCTTGTCGCCATTGTAAGGCAGCCCTAAGGGACCTCTTTGATAGGGTAAATGTAATTGGGTTATGAACTTGACATGGAACCCTTTGTATGAACCTTTAATGTGAATTACTCTATGAGAACAAAGGATAACACCGAGTGAGAATGGTAAGGGAAGTAGTTCTAGTTAAAGGATGAGGATAGAATACAAAGTAAGCCCTTCATATTCCTTAACCATGTGCCTACGTGGGATGTGTCCAAGTTCTACCATTGGCAAGTAGAACACCCTCATCGGAGTAGGTTAGAACTCCGAATTCCATGTTTTGCTACCATGGTCTATGTCGTTTATTGCCTATTCTCATCATATGTGATACGTATTAACATTAAAGATGTTCTATGAAGTTTAGGTGGTGGTATGGAACGCTATCTAGACATTGTACAATAGGCTTTGAAGATGTTAGTGAGAGTCTCTAGGTCTTCTCCAAGACCATTACTTGAATGTCCTCTATGTGATGAATGTATCTTAATTAACTAATGAAATAATGACTTATGTTAGAAAGCATGTAAATGAATGAGTACCTAATCTAGAGTGACTTAAGGATTCCTTAGTTAAAGTGTGAAGGGGGAATAAGGGATGATCTCTTCATGTCTTATCTAGAGAAGTCTTCAGAATGACTCTAGTTAGGGAAGTTTGTTGATTCTTTAGGCATGATCTAAACTTAGGAAGTCTTTAGGATTATTTAGGTAACTTTGAAAAGGGTGTAAGGGCGTTTGCTCTAGAATTACTTAAGTTAACATTGGTAAGGAGAATGTCATATTATACATGTTATGTGTTTTGGTGTCTTGTAAATGTATGTGTCTCATTTTAAGTAGTCTTGAGGATCATTTAGTCATGCTTAGAGAGGGTGTATGGGCGGTCTCTCTTTGTGTTGATTAAGTGAGTCTTAGGATAGCTTTTAGTGGGGGAATTACATGGTAGAATGTGTCTATAGTGAAGCTAAGAAACTTCACTGTAACAGTAAAGGAGTTCACTTTATAGTGTAGTTCACTGTAAAGTTGTCCCTTAAAATGTGATAAATTGTCTAAGTGATTTGTTATGTGTTTCTAAGTTGATCAATATAGTTCTTATGATTATATTATGATATTTAAATCAAAAGATGCATATTTCCAACAAATGTCCGTTTTCATAATTTTTATGCATTATGTCATACTTAGTACACGTGGTTGTACTAATTCCATGCTTTTATCCATCTCTATAGTGGTTGGTAGGTGAGGAGAATTTTGGAAGCACGACTTGGATCTTAGAACCATTCAAGTGAAGTTGAAGTATGTCCTCATTTCACTCAAGGGCATAGATGTCTTTTATTTCTCTTATTGAAGTATTGTAATAGACTTAGTAGTACTATATTTATATTGTGTATGGGCCGTGTCCCAAGTACTCTTGTGTCTAAGATTTGATGAAATGAGACTTAGTATTTTCTATGAGTTTTATATGAAAGATATTTTGAAGACTATGAAAATGTTTGTGAAAAGCTTTAATTTCCCACTACTTTTCACTATGTATATGCGATTTTCACTATGTATATGCGATGAACTATACGAAAGGGCTTGTATATGACCTCCGAGAGGTCGAGTACGCCGGTTGTACTCCGAGAGTGTCATATCTTCTAGGGTATGCTCTCGGGATTTGACAAGCTTGGTATCAGAGCATAGGATATGAAAGTAGTCTTAGGAATCAAAAAATCTCATCAAGTCACGTCTAGTAGAGTCTCGACCATCGGTGTGAGTCGCCACACATCTATGGGCGAGAGTCTATAGGACGATAGAGTTTTCCTTATTTTCTACTCCTATGTCGTGCCGTAGAGTAAATGTTATGAGTATCCTTCTTAATGTGTTTCCTTGTGTTTCTAGGAGATGAATACTAGAAGGATGACCGGTAGAAGGTTGGAAGAGGGAAGGGTGAATGAGGAGGCTCCTCCTCAAGTTGAGCAAGTTGAGCAAGTTCTTCAAGATGGACAAGGAGTCCAAGGTGCTCAAAATGCTCAAGTGCGTCCCCAAGGTTATCAAGTCCCTATTGTGGAAGGAGGTAATGATGTTCCGGTGGTTCCCCCGGAATTGACTAATATATTAGAGTGGCTTTGCTTGCTTTAGCCGTGACCACTCAAGCGAATTTGAGTATGGTGCCTAGGGTGAATGTTGTGGAGAGCACTATGACATCTAGATTGAGAGACTTTGTGCGGATGAATCCTCCTATCTTTCATGGCTGTAAGGTGGGAGAGGATACCCAAGAGTTCCTTTATGGTGTATACAAGGTGTTGAGTGCTATGGGGGTTACATCTAGGGAGAAGGCGGAGTTAGCTTCGTATCAATTGAGGGATGTTTCTCAAGTGTGGTACACTCATTGGAAGGATAATAAGCCGGTTGAGTCGGGTCCTATTGAGTGGGAAGAATTTAAGGAATCTTTTCTAGGTAAGTACTTTCCTTGTGAGAGGAGAGAGGTTAAGGTAGAGGAGTTTATCAATCTCAATCAAGGAAATATGAGTGTTGAGGAGTACTCTTTGCAGTTCTCAATGTTGTCTAGATATGCACCGTCCTTAGTGTCTAATCCTAGGGATGAGATGAGTAGATTTGTGACCGGGGTCGCCGACTTAGTGAGAGAAGAATGCCGTACGGCCATGCTGCATGATGATATGACCTTAGCTAGACTCATTGTGTATTCTCAATCTATAGAGGAGTCTAAACTTGGTAGGATTGCTAGAAACTTGAAGAGAAGTGGCTCAAGTGATCAAGGGCAACCTAGGTTCAAAAAGAGGGCTCAAACTCAAGAAGAATCTAGGAGTGCTAAGTTCAAAATTGAGAAATGAGGTGGTTCTCAAAATGGCAAGCCTACATGTGTCACTTGTGGAAATAGGCATTATGGTGAGTGTCTAAGGGGTACCGGAAGTTGCTTTGGATGTGGAAAAGATGGACACAAAGTGAGAGATTGTCCTAATAGAGATGGTAGGAAAGTTGCTCCTAATGTTCCAAAAGAAGATGCTCTAACAAAGAGGCGTTTCTATCCGCTCCGGACTAGTGGAGAAAAGCTGGATGATGATGATGATGATGAAGGTAAGTCCTTGTATTTCACTTTTTAGTAATATGAGTTCCTTCTAAGTGGGTGAGTATGGTTAGTAGATGGGCTAGAAGTGTGCTAGAAGTTTGTTGCATGTGCATGATGTTTAGGAGTTTTGTTGAAACTGAATTTCATTAACTTCTTGCATTGTGTATGTTATGAAGCTATGAAGATGTTGTAAAGGGTTTTTATATGATGTTACCTTGCATATTAGCATGTTTCTATCATCAATTTCCTAGAAGTTGCATTTTTGAAGAATTTGCTCAATTCACTGTAGCTTTGACAGTTTACTGTAAAAATTTTGAAGAATTGACTAATTAATTCCTTGGTTGAAAATTGTTGTAATGTGGTCAGAACTGATGTATATGAGTATAATAATGAATATAAAATGGTTTTTGCTATTTGGAATGAAGGATGAGAGTTTTGTGGCATGGTGAGTTATAAAATTTTCTTCTAGTTTCTTGTTGTGTTGTGAATCTCTTAGTTATGTGAAATTGATGTTTTCACCTTGATTGTGTGTTATATGGTATGGTTTTGAGCTTATATTTGAATCTCTATTCTTGGAAGTGTTCGGAGAGTGGCAAGTGTCATGCGAGGACGAATGTTGTCCAAGTGGGGGAGATTATAAGATCCCGAAAATGACTTAGGTGAAGCTAGAGACTAACATGGTTGTCATGATGGTCTAAGGTTCTTAATTGGTCTATAATGTGTTATTGAGGCATTGTCTAAGAGTTTAGGTGCATTGGAAGCCAAACGTCAAGGGACGGCCAAGACGTTCGACGACTAAGTCACCTATGTGCTTCATATGTGTTTATGTGTTTATGTGTGATTCATGAGGTTTAGAGGTCCTTAAATGAGTTATTATGGTGTATATAGGCAGTGTGTCAAGTTTCGTGAAGTTTGGAGGTCAAACGCCCAAGAACGTTCATGTCGTTCCAAAGGTTTGCCTTGAAATAACCTTGTGTGTCTTGGCATGTTTCATCGAGTTTTACCTGTTCATTTTGAATGAAATTCATGTGAGAGGTCCTAACTCGTTTACAAACATATTCGGGTTGGAAATGTCCGGACAAACATCTCCAAGGACCATCCAAGGGTCCTTGAGGAAGGACACATGTTGGTGGCCAAAACTGCCTAAGGCAGTCCCACCTACGGATGGAAACCAAGGCCAGTGGCCTGGTCGACACCTCGTAGGTGGAGGGCGTCGTTAGGTACTTAGACTAGGGAGCTAATCTAACATTTATATCCTCTAAACCCATCTAAGGAGGTCAAGACGGTCCATTTGTGGACTGATGCCCAATCGATGGTCAATCTGTTGATGGACTATCTCGTGCGTGCAACTCACTCGTAAGTTAGGGGTGAGTTGGTAAATTCACCCCACGTCCAAATAAGAGAAAGGGAGGTTAATTAGGGGTATTTTGGGTATTTTAAACATGTTTATAAGTCTTTAACACCTAGAAGAATTCATTCTTCAAAAATCAAAACCCAAATTCTCTTAGAAATTCCATAGAACTCCTTTGAAGCCAAAACTCAAGGAAGAGCTTGGATTGGAGATTTGAGTGGTGATTCTTCATAAAATTGGAGGATTAACATCAATGAGGTATGTTTTTTGATCCTTGAAACTCTTTTCATCAAGGATCCCAAATTCAAAGAAGTTTTCTAAAGTTTTATAAAGTTTCTAAAGATGAACTTGTCCAATTTCATGATCTATCCATGGGTTCTTGCATTAAAGGTTTTGAATCATTAAGTATTGATTATATTGTTTTTCTTTCGATGATTTTAACAAAATTGACCTATGAACCCATGTAATTGATGAACTCTAGTTTTTTTCTACTTTATGGGTTAAGTGATATTGTCTTAATGCTTATGAATTATACTGTAGTTTTCTATGGGCTATTAAATGATGTAAAATTGTATTCAATTGATGTCTAATTGGTCTTAGATTGATAAATCTATATTGAATTGATTTAGATTCATTTGTTGTGATTGGTATGGTCCACTTATGGTCGGGGTGTTATGTGAATGATGTGGTCTTTTTAGCGTTACTTCATGTATTATGATGATCATGGCCTTGTCGACAACTAATTGATGTAATATGATGATTTGTGTAGTTTATTATGTGAAGTATGATCATATCTACCTACAATTTAAGTAATGTGAAAGCATGTGTTTCTTCTATTGATGCTATTTAGGTGATCATGTTAGACTATGACTATGATCTTGTATGTGTAGTCTCAGAGTTGACGCATGATTCTTCCTACTTGACTATATGAGTCAATGATGGTTATATTGATGATGATATAGCATTGTATAGGATGACTTAAAGGTGATGAAGGTTGTGCCTATGTGCTTCTTGAATATGATATGCAATATGTGATAAAGTGAAGTTTTAGTGTGCCTTGTATGGTAGACTTGTGTCCATTACTTGATGCATGTATGAATGTGAATAGAAAATTTCTTGACTTAGGATGCTAAAGACTCTTAGTCTTGAACGTATGAAGTATATGTGAGACGTTGAATGATGTTAAGAGGGTACTTTATGTGAAACCTTGAACCAAGTAGTAAGGTTATGAAACTTGAAGTAGAAAGCCGTAATGGTATCCTTCTTGTAATGAATGATGGACTTAAGGTTGATTGGATGGAACGACATCATATCAATCCTTAGTAAATTCATTATGAGCTTGTTGTCTCCATTATAAGGAAGCCCGAGAGGACCTCTTTAATAGGGTAAATGTAATTGGGTTATGAACTTGATATGGAACCCTTTGTATGAACCATTAATGTGAATTACTCTATGAGAACAAAGGCTAGCACCGAGTGAGTATGGTAAGGGAAGTAGTTCTAGTTAAAGGATGAGGCTAGAATACAAAGTAAGCCCTTCATATTCCTTAACCATGTGCCTACATGGGATGTGTCCAAGTTCTACCATTTGCAAGTGGAACACCTTCATCGGAGTAAGTTAGAACTCCGGATTCCAAGTTTTGCTACCATGGTCTATGTGGGTTGTTACCTACTCTCATCATGTGGGATACCTATTAGCATTAGAGAAGTTCTATGGAGTTTAGGTGGTGGTAAGGGATGCTATCTAGACATTGAACAATAGGCTTTGAAGATGTTAGTGAGAGTCCCTAGGTCTTCTCCAAGACCATTACTTGAATGTCTTCTATGTGATGAATGTTTCTTAATGAATTAACGAAATAATAACTTATGTTAGAAAGCATGTAAATGAATGAGTACCTAATCTAGAGCGACTTAAGGATTCCTTAGTTAAAGTGTGAAGGGGGCATAAGGGATGATCTCTTCATGTCTTATCTAGGGAAGTCTTGAGAATGACTCTAGTTAGGGAAGTTGGTTGATTCTTTAGGAGTACTTAAGTAACTCTTTTGATAGCCTTGGTAAGGAGAATGTCAATTATACATGTTTTGTGTTTTGGTGTCTTGTAAATGTATGTGTCTCATGATAAGTAGTCTTGAGGATCATTTAGGCATGCTTAGAGAGGGTGTATGGGCGGTCTCTCTTGTGTTGCTTAAGTGAGTCTTAGGATAGCTTTTAGTAGGGGAATCACATTGTAGAATGTGTCTAAAGTAAAGCTAAGAAAACTTTACTGTAACAGTGAAGTAGTTCACTGTAAATTTGTCCCTTAAAATGTGATAAATTGTCTAAGTGATTTCTTATGTGTTTCTAAGTTGATAATTATTGTTCTGATGATTATATTATGATATTTAAATCAAAAGATGCATATTTTCAATAAATATCCGTTTTTATGATTTTTATGCATTATGCCATACTTAGTACATGTGGTTGTACTAAATCCGTGCTTTTTATCCATCTCTATAGTGGTTGGTAGGTGAGAAGAATTTTGGAAGAAAGACTTGGATCTTAGCACCAAGTGAAGTTGAAGCATGTCCTCATTTGACTAAAGGGCATAGATGTCTTTTATTTCTCTTATTGAAGTATTGTAATAGACTTAGTAGTACTATATTTCTATTGTGTATGGGCCGTGTCCCAAGTACTCTTGTGTCTAAGATTTGATGAAATGAGACTTAGTATTTCCTATGAGTTTTATATGAAAGATATTTTAAAGACTATGAAAATGTTTGTGAAAAGCTTTAATTCTCCACTACTTTTCACTATGTATAGCGATGAACGATACGAAAGGTCTTGTATATGACCTCCGAGAGGTCGACTACGCCGGTTGCACTCCGAGAGTGCCATATCTTCTAAGGTATGCTCTCGGGATGTGACAGGCTTGGGAAAAGAGGGCAAAGAATTAGGGTATCTTTCAAGGCTCTTACTATAAGGGGTATGAAAGGCCAACAGTTGCAGCCAAGACTATTCTGTCCACTCTACCTGTCTCTATAAGTAACTATTCACTAAATCTGCCTAAAAATTTCATGATAGTCAGAGTGTCATGCTTGCAACGAGCAGTAGACCATCTTATTATCGTATTTTATATATAACTTGGGAACATGAGGAAATATTGCCCCCATCTATGTGTATTTGATCTCGGATAACAGCCTTCTAGAGCAATTGTACTCGCGGGAAATGGTAATAATGGAAGAGGATGTCCACATAGTGGGCGAGGAGGTCATCAGTGAGGCCGTGGTGGTAGAGGAAATGGTAATGGTAACACCGGTAGGGGTAACACGCAACCAGGTAGGGAGGTGGATCGTATTGATGATAGATCTCAACGTTTTGCTTCTTCGGGAAAGAATATGGCGGAGGCGTCCAACGCGGTGATTAGAGGTACTATTCTTGTCTGGGACTGGATGGTTAATGTATTATTTGATCCGTGTTCAACTTATTCTTATGTATCTGTGTGATTTGCCTATGAGTTTGATATGATATGTGCTTGCTCTATTTTGTTTATGCGATTTCAAACTTGGACTGATTTGGTGATTTTGGATATGATTCACTTTGATATAATTTTAGGCATAACTTGGTTGTTCCCCTACTGTATACTGGTTAATGGGAATACTAAGTCTGTATGTCACGCCCCAAGCTATCCCTGAGATGCGGACACAGAACCTAGGACCACAAGTGATCCCAAGCTAACCCTGCTGGCATGATCATGAGCATACGAAAGAATAATAAACTATTGGGGAAGCTAAATCATACTTAAAATGAAAATATGGGGAATACCCATATGCTAAATCTGATATATATGAAAAATGATGAGTTTAATACAAAGAAAATATCAACTCAATACTAAGCTGAAATTAACTATGTCTCAAATAAGCCTCTAAACTGGACTAGAAATACTAGGACAAGCCCCAGCTAAATCTAGCAAAAACTGAAACTAAATAACTAAAAGATTGAAATTAAACTCATGACTATTGTCCTCGGAGAATGATGACTCACCACTGAATCTGCTGAACTGGAGATCGGAAATCAATCTATCCGTGATCTGGATGCTGAGAACCTGAACCTACATCACAAGAAGATGTAGCGCACGTATGCGTCAGTACTTGAAGGTACTGAGCATGTAGGATAGAGTAAAGCTGAAATAAAGCGTAACTGAACAAGCACAAAATCAAGTATAATAATTTGTATACTGAATTTTTAGCTAACTGGATGCAATGACCAATTTATAACATGCTGGAACTGAATACTGAATATACTGATAAATGGTCAATGCAATAGAGTCTGACTGAACTGTGGAAGCTACTAATAATCGATAATAAAACCACATGAGCTAAATGTGGAGTCCGATGTATATGCCCCATCGAGAGGACCCAATATACCCTGCCAAAGGTATAAAGGCATACTGGCATGATCACTAAACTGATTGCCCACAGAGGGGACTTACAACCTACTTGGCTAGTAGTTCTGGGACTAATTGGGCACGCTGAACCCTTCTCCAACTCGGTATGATGCTACTCCCATTGACTTATGTAGTTAACTTATTATGTCTGAATTTCCGTAAAATACTGGATAGATCAAAACTGAACATGCAAACTGAGAATGCAACATTTAATCTGATAATGATGCATTAATAACTGAGGCATGTATACCTGAAATAACTGAAATATCTGACCTAGCATGTGTAATTCAAGAACTAAAGAAATACAAAGCTAGGTTCTGAAATTCATGGGATAATCTGAGTAATAACATGATAATTCGATTTGAAACATATACTTTAACTAAATCATAAAGTTTTGCTGTAATTCTAGGAAACCTATGTTTAATCAGGATAAGAGAATCAAGAACTGACTGAAAACTAGGGTCCCAATAGGTGAAAGCAACCCACTAGTGAAATCCCACATACCTGGTGAGGAAATTCACGGAGAATCACTTAGATTTCGTGGCTGGAACTGTTGGAAACTTGCTGCGTTCTTGAACTAGGGTTCTTGAGCTTTTTCTCCTTTCTTGCTTCTAATTTTCTAACTTTTGATTAATGATTTTCACTTAGGTAAGTTTTAGTTATGTTTCTAGGCTTAAACTGACTAAAATATGATGATTTAGGGTCAAAACGACGTATCTTAAGGTTTAAACGAAGTGGGAAAAGACCAAAATACCCCTGGGTAAGTTGTTGTCGAACCAAACGACGACCTGGACAGACGGTCCGTTATTCCATCGACGGTCCGTCGTTTGGATCCGTAAGTTGGGTCTGTTCGACAGGCCTTTACTAAAACGGGCATAACTGTTTACTCGGAACTCTGATTTTAGCAAGGTTGGTGGGTATGGAAAACTAATTCAATTATCTATCTGTTGATATATCATGGGACACCTAATTAATTTTTTGCTAATATTTATGATCATTTGAAGTTGACTGTACTGCATTTCCCCCTAACTGGCTGTTAGTTCCCACCTACGGACCGTGGATCCACTTACGGACTGTTCTTGTCACCCGTAGTCCTTTTCAGAGAGTGGCTGAAGGGGGATCAATCGACGGTCATGGATTACGTACCGTCGTCTGACCTACGGATCGTAGGTCCGTCCGTCGATCAAGACTTAGCCAATTTTTCCCGGCTGAGTTTGTCGGAGTCTCTGATCCCATTGACGGTTGTGCAGGACGGACCGTGGGTCAGGCTAAGGTCCGTCGATGGTCATGTCGGCTGCACGAAAAACTGATTTTTGGTCTGTTTTGACTACGAGGTGTTAAACTGTAACTCTACAAATTTTGGGAAGGGAAAAATTATAGTGGGAAAGGATGTGCATGCCTAAGCAAGCTAAGATTATATCCTCTATTAGGGCTGGTAAATTAGTAGAGCAGAGTTGTTTGTCTTATTTTAATCGTGTTAGGGATGTTGAGAATGAGTCTCCATCCATTAGGTTTGTGGTTTCTATGTTTAGTGAAGTGTTCCCAAATGACTTGCCTAACATGCCTCCGAATAGAGATATAGATTTTTGTATTGACTTGGAGCCTAGTACGCACCCCATTTCTATCCCTCTTTATCGCATGGCTCCAGGGAAATTAATAGAGCTTAAGGCTCAAATCCAAGAGCTTCTTGATAAGGGATTTATTCGAACTAGTGCTTATTCATGGGGTGCCCCAATTTTGATTGTTAAAAAAAGGATAGTAGTATGAGAATGTGTATAGATTATCGGCAATTGAATAGGGTCACTATTCAAAAAAAGTATCCCTTTCCTTGAATAGATGATCATTTTGACCAATTGCAAGGTGCATCAGTCTTCTCAAAGATTAATTTAAGATCTGGTTATCATTAATTAAAAATTAGGCGTGAAGATGTGCCCAAGACAACATTTAGGACTCGCTATGAGCACTATGAGTTTTTTGTTATGTCTTTTGGTTTGACTAATGCACTTGCAACTTTCATGAGTTCGATGAATGGGGTGTTCACTCCATTTATTGATTCCTTTGTGATAGTATTTATTGATGATATTTTGATTTATTCGAAAAATGAAGAAGAGCATGACAACCATCTTCGTACTGTTTTGTGTGTTCTTGGGAAGCAAAAGTTATATGCTAAATTTTTGAAGTGTGAATTTTGGTTGAAATCGATTGCACTTTTGGGACATATAGTTTCAAAAGAAGGGGTAATGGTGGATCCTCACAGATTGAGGCGGTTAATAATTGGGTTCGGCCTAACATTATGATGGAAGTTAGGAGTCTTGTGGGGGCTCACTAGCTACTACCGTCAATTTGTTAAGAACTTTGCTTCTATTTCCACTCACTTGACTAATTTTACCAAAAAGGAAATACTAATTGAATGGATAGAAAAATGTGAGGAGAGATTTCAAAAGTTCAAGACTCTCTTGACCAACGCATATATCCTATCGTTACTAGTGGAAGGTAAGGATTTTAAATTTAATGTGATTCTTTTCATTTTGGATTCTGCGTTGTGTTAATGCAAGATAATAATGTTATAGCCCATGTGTCGCACCAATTGAAGGTGCATGAGTGAAATTATCTAACCCATGATTTGGATTTGGCGGCAGTAGTATTTGCTCTTAAGATCTGGCAGCACTATATTTATGGTGTTAAGTGTGAAGTGTTTACTGATCATCATATTTTGCAGTATGTGTTCACTCAAAAGGATCGAATTTGAGACAACAAAAATGGGTGGAGTTACTCAAGGATAATGATGTGACCATCCAGACAAAACTGGTGTAGTTGTTTATGGCTTGAGTAGAAAAATGGTAAGTATGGGTACCCTACCTTACTTGAGTGTAACCGAGCGACCTTCGGCCAAAGAAATTTAGACCTTAGAGTCTAAGTTCATGGAGTTGGGAATCTTTGAAGGGGGGGGGGGGGTTAGCTAGAATTGAAGTTAAGGCCACATTCATTGTGGAGATCAAGGCCAGACAATTTGAGGATGAATATTAGAACAAACTCAAGGAGAAGATAGGGGATGGTAAGGCACAAGATATTTCTTGAGATGATGGCTTGATTAAAAAATTACTCAAGTCTCGTGGTTCATGATATTCTATTAATATGGGTGTGACCAAGATGTATAGAGATCTGAAAGGAATTTATTGGTGGTCGGGCATGAAGAGAGACGTAGCCGAGTTTGGGTATAAGTTTCTAAATTGTTAACAAATGAAGTATGAACATCAAAGGCTTGTAAGTTTACTTCAAAGAATGCCAATTCTGCAATGGAAGTGGGAAAGAATAGAGATGAATTTTGTGGTTGTTCTTCCCAAGACTTTGGGGGAAGTTCAAATCTATTTGGATAGTGGTTGATAGATTGACTAAATCAGCCCATTTTATTCTGGTAAGAATTGATTATAGTACCGAACAATTGGCTAAGATTTATGTGAAGGAGATAGTGAGGCTGCATGATGTGCCCCTTTCTATCATCTCAAATCGTGGTACCAAATTCACTTCCAAGTTTCGGAGGAAATTTTATGATGAGTTGGGTACACAACTTACTTTTAGCACAACCTTTCATCCACACACGGATTAAAAATCAGAAAGGACTATTCAAATGTTGGAAGACATGGTAAGAGCATGTGTGATTGATTTTGGAGGACATTGGGATAAATTTACACCTTTGTTTGAGTTCTCTTATAATAATAGTTATCACTCCAGCATTAATATGGCACCATTTGAAGCATTATATTGGAGGGCATGTAGATCACCCATAGGATGGTTTGAGGCCGGAGATGTGAAACCTATGGGGATTGATTTTGTTAAAGATTCTCAAGACAAGGTAAGGAGTATTCAATCTAAACTTTTTGCAGCCTAGTGTAGACAGATAAAGTATGCGGATCATAAGGTAAGAGACATGTAATTTCAAATTGGTGAGAATGTTCTTCTCAAGGTATCACCCATGAAGGAGGTGTTGAGATTTGACAAGAAGAGTAAGTTAAGTCCTAGATACATTGGTCCCTCTAAGGTTCTTTAACGTGTAGGGCCAGTGGCGTATAGATTGGCGTTACCTCCTAATCTATCAAGTGTTCATCCGGTATTTCATCTGTCTATGTTGAAGAGATATCATGGTAACCGATATTATATCATTAAGTGGAGCTCAATTGTCATTAAGTGAAACTCAATTGTATTGGACAAATACCTTCAATATGAGGAAGAATAGATTTCTGTTCTTGATCATGATGTGCGTATGTTAAGGATCAAGGATATTAGGTATGTGAACGTAAAATGGAAGCATCATCCAGTTAACGAAGCTACTTGGGAAACCGAGAGGGATATGCGAGACAAGTATCCCCAATTGTTCGTCGAATTAGGTACTACTTTGTTCTTTTCTTCGCCTACTTTTCCTGAGTTTTTCACTCAGGGACGAGTGATGGATAAATAGGTATCTATTGTAATGACCTATTCCCTCCATTATAGAAATTACAATGGGGAAATATTGGGGTCGGAATGTTTTTCGTAGTATTTGAATTTTCCTAACATAGTCCAAATTTCTACGTAATTGGAGTAGTTGAGGTGTGGGGAAATCTGGTAGCAATCACGTGAATTGTTTTTGTTTTTGATTGCATGAGTAGTTAGATAACTTGTTAAGTAACCTATACGACTTTACGAAATTAAATTTGAATGAGTAGATCTCGAGGAATTGATCTTGTTGTGAAAGGTATTTTTTAATCGTCATTGGTTAGAGGTTGTGTTGCGAAATGGGGATTTAGAATTCTTCTAAGGAGTGTTCTGTTTCTTTTTGTGCCGCTCTTGAGAGATCCTTGTCGCTGTGGCGGGATCGCTATAGCGGAATAATGGCCTCTATGGCAGACGAGATGGGACTTAAAATCGTAGATAAAACACGAGAGCTCACTATTTCAAAAAATGTCGTTGTGGTGGGATTTTGCACTGCTCTGGAGCTTCCGCTACAGAGGGATGAGGGTCACTGTAACGGGACAAGTGTGAATTAAGAGCATGTTTGGATGGGCTTAAAACCTGGTGAAACTGACTTAAAAGTCAGTTTTTGACTTATTAGAGTGTTTGGCAAATATCAAAGTAACTTATTTTAAGTCAAAAATGACTTATTTTAAGCCAAAAGCTAAAAGCTAGGTGATGGGTGCTTTTTTTTTTTTTGAAAGTCATTTTATGTTGACCGTGTATATTACCTTTTTACCCTTAATTCTTTTATTTTTATTTTTACTTTTATTATTATTATTATTATTATTATTATTATTTATTATTATTATTAATATTATTATTTTATTTTATAATTATTATTATTATAATTATCAGTATTAATTAATATTTTTTTATTTTATTATTATTATTATTACTTATTTTATTTTTCTTTATTATTCATATTATTATTATTATTAATTTTATTATTCTTTATCATTATATATTATTATTATTATTATTATTATATATTATTATTAATAATAATAATATTTTATGATTTTTTATTATTATTATTTATTTTATTATTCTTTATTATTATTATTATATATTATTATATATTATTATTATTATTATATTATTATTATTAACATTATTTTCATATTATTTTGTTATTATTATTATTATTTATTATTATTATTTATTATTATCATTATATATTATTATTGTTTATTATTATTATTATTATTATTATTATTATTATATATATTATTATTGTTATTATTATTATTTATTTATTTATTTATTATTTATTATTATTATTATTATATATTATAATTATTATAATAATAATTATTATTATTATTATTATTTTTATTATTATTATTATTATTATTTTCATATTGTTATATTATTATTATTTTTATTTATTATTATTATTTTTATATTATTATCATTATTTATTTATTGTTATTTTAATTATTATTATTATTATATATTATTATTATTTTACTATTTTATTATTATTATTGTTTATTACATTATTCTTTATTATTTATTATTATTATTATTATTATTATTATTTATTTATTATTATTATTATTATTATTATTATTATATTATTATTATTATTATTATTTTCATATTATTTTATTATTATTATTATTATTATTATTATTATTATTATATATTATCATTATTATTATTATTATTATTATTATTATTATTATTATTATTATTATTATATATTATATATTATTATTATTATTATTATTATTATTAAATTAATCAGCTTTTATCATGTTAATAACTTTTAAGGGTATTTCAGACCTTTTGATTTAAAAAAGTGTTTAACAGCACTTATTTGCCAAACACATCAACAAGTTTTTTTTAACTTCAGCACTTTTATTCAAACACATAACTACTTATTTTAAAAATAAGTTTCATCACTTTTAAAAGTACTTTTTAAAAGCTACTTTTTTAAAGCCCATCCAAACGGGCTCTAAGCCATTAATAAAACCCCTGAATGACCTTATTTGATACTTTTTGACTTTTTAAGCTAAGGAACAATCCAAGGCTATTTCTATATTTTTCACCATTCTTGAAGCTAAAGGTAAACTTTTCGCTCCCCAGATCTATTTTTCGATATGTATGACGTAATAGAATGGTTGATATTGATTGGGGGGGAGGTTTTGTGGTTTTGTTATAAAATCTATGGTAAAAACAACTTTAAATTGGTTAGTTAGGATCATGGTTTTGATCTAGGGTTCGTATAGTTATTATAGTTTTAGGTATTTAGCGATTGTTTGTTGACTCCCGTGGTATTGTGATTAATCATAGACCGAGAATAGGCGGAACGAATCTGTAAAGAGAAGGATCAATATTCTTAAGGTTTCAAGCTTGTTTTGAGGTAGGTGATGGTTGTGATTTTATGTTTGATGAATGTATGCTTATTCTTGCTTCATTAAGATACTTGTATGTGTATGAATGTTGCAATGTTGATCATGCTTGTTGTAAATGAATCATATGAATTATCATTGCCATGAAATTATGACTTAATTGTATAATCTTGATGATGTACTTGTGATTGTGGTGTGTGATTGGGATCGGTTTTCATGTTTCGGCATAACTATTGGATTGTATTGCCAGATTTTGGCATAAATATGGGATCGAATTGCCACGTTCTGGCAAGCTAACTGTTTGGTTTTGGGTTTCCTGAGAGGACGAATGAGGTGATATAAAATGTGAAATGCATTGTTGATAATTTTATATATGTTGATATATATGCATGTGATTATAATGTTGTTTGACTTGTTTATGTTACACTAATAGGATAGCTGCATGATCGTACCAGTAAATTGTGGTTGTGTACTGATACTACACTTGCTCTTGCTTTGATTGAGTACATGGCATCTTCACGCGAGATAGACCTCACTTAGAATATTAGTAATTGTTGCTCGAATTCAAGGGTGAGCCAATTCTTCCGGGGATGCCATTGGATTCTCTTTTCTATATGTCCACCATTTCCGGACTTAGACATTTGTTCTAGATAGTTGAATAGTTCATTAGTTTGAGGATATATCTCTTCTTGTTTAGATTTATGGATCTTGTTAGATGTTTCGTACATTGACTTTCAGATTCTAGGTATTTGAAATCCGCATTTTATTAGTTAATTAACTTGCTTCTGCAACTTAATTGTCTTAGTTTTCGTTAAGTTGCTTAGTTTAGTCGTAGAAATGGTTCTTCCACCGGAGGGTGAGTGTTACAACCGGGGAGCACCCCCTAGTCGTAACTGGCGTTTTCTTCCTCTTAGAGGACTTAAACAATCCCTTAGCATTCATCATTGCATTTCATAGGTAGAAAAATACGGGAAATTAAAAAAACTTCACATTGAAGTTCACAATGACTTTTGATATATCGAAAATAGTCTACATAGTCTCACACATAGCCATCTAACATCGAAGTACAAGATTTGGGACATAGCCCTTACACTATTACAATATGTTTCATATAGAACTTACAATTTAGTCTCAATAGAGAAAAAATAGAACAAAGTCTTTAGACTAATCAAAAATCAAGAACTAGAATAGTAGGCTTCTTCCTCGAACTTGAGAACTCGCCAACTTGGGAATATATCCAAGCTTCTTGAAATTTGGCCTTGAATCCCTTCAATGGCCTGAACCTACATTATTGTATACATAGAGAGAATATGGGTTAGTACAAACCACATGTACTAAATATGAAGACATGCATATGCAATTGAAACATTTAGAAACATGCTAAAAAGGACATTTTGTTCAAAAGCATGCTAAGTCACATTGAAAGCCTTTATGCAAATCCCAAGCATATATAAGTCCACAATACAACAACAATGAACCATGTTTATCTTCATGTTCTAGAATGCATCATAATGAAGTCATAGTCAGCAATCCATGCTTAAAACACATTTCATCAACATATCATAATACCTTACTCATAATCCCAATTCCCAATCCAAGCCAACTAGTGCTATTCACATGTGAAGCCCATAACCCCACATAAACTAAGTCAACTAACAAAGGAACCATAAGCATTGTCTTTACATCATATTACTTCATAACAAGCATATTCAATATCATACATGGCAATCTAGACCAATAACATGTATATCAAGTCAATGAAACATCATATGAGATCAACATTATATAGAATCAACATTATGCATTTCATTCATAACATATGTATATAGAGATATCACCCTAGGAGTTCCCTCAAGGTCTACATGTGCAATGTATAGGTAAAGTCTCATACCCTTACCTACACTAGTACACCTCTCAGGTCATCCTAGTTATTATGCATCTTATTACTTTCATTCATTCATTTTACTTTTGAGAAACTTCGCCATAATCGACTAGACCATGTTAGATAAACATGGAATCCGGTGTCATCCCCTCGCATCAAAAGTATGGCGTGTTACTTACCAAGTAAGACATATACATCATAATAGCGTCTAGGTGGATCTACTAGCTGCATTCCTATGGGGCACATAGTTAAGGAACTAAGATGTTGTTGCTATAGAAACCCTCTTTATGCTAATTAGCATTATAGTTTCCACCTTATGAGAGAACATAGTGTGATCCTCCCTTCCTTTGTGAAGGAGCACCTCTCATTGTCAAGTTCACTCGGTACTAAGCTAAATATTCCCTTTTTGAAGTATCTTAAAGTCTTTACTAACATTACTTAAATAATAGGTCTTAGGAGTCTATCCCCTTGTATAACATGATCATAGCTCCTAGGTTCTAGGATGAGAAATTCCTCTCATCACAACCCAACATTAAGTGAGAACATTACATCATAATCATAATAATAAGATGCACAAGAGAATTCCCTCCAATCCCTCACAATCTTACCTTATCATCATCTCACATTCATCTTGTTCATATCCTAATCATACATTCATAGCTTTATCATTTACACCAACATCAAGGGTAAGCCAACATTAACACAATAGAGTATCCATGATCTTGGAAGTCTTACCTGTGGCTTCCAAGAATCTCATTAAAGGTCTCACCCGCAATTCCCTTATATTCACCCACTAATTCAATCACTATCATCATATAATTTTAAATTGTCAAGAACACATTCAATTTCATCCCCCCTCAATCATAATCAATCTAATTCACAAGTTAGGCTTAGGAGAAGGAGAGTATTCATGGGTCTCTATAGATGTAACGACCCACAAGTACACCCTAGAAGTTAGAGCATCCTTGATTCACCACACTGCATATGAGACTCCGAAAAGTCTCACTAAAGCCATTCGTATCATTCATTGCATAATAAAAATTCTAAAATGAATAAGAATTTACAACTTTCTTCACAGACGAAGAACTCTTTCAATTACATACGCAAGCGGAAGAATTTCATTAAAACAATAAACCTTTACAATGTCTCGTTGAACCATCTATACTTTGGAGTATACAACACTTGGGACCAAGCCCATACAAGACATAAAAATAAAGACTAAGACATAAGGAACATGTATATATTGTCCTTGAATCGACGAGGACTCACCAATACTTCATCTTCAACCTTTAGAAACCTATTCATCTTCAATGGCATATCAAGACTTCCAATTACCTAAACTTTAGTCAAAAAGGGAAAAGAAGGGGTTAGCACATTAGATGCCTAAGTAAGGAAACCATGCAAAAACCATGAAAAAGGGACATTTAGTAAATAACATGCTTTTCATGAAATTTGATATAAAACCTTCATAAAATAGTTTAAGAGACATCAAGCATGTCAATAATCATAATATAAGACACATTCCAAATTATACCCAATTTATGGAAAACTTACAGTAACCTTCCAGTGACTTCACTGTAAGTTTACATATAATTTACAAATCACAAGATAACATTAAGAACACAATAAAATACATAAACATACTCCCATGGATCCCCTACTAAGGTTATCCTAAGACTCATCTAAGTAAGATATGAAGCGGCCGCCCATACAACTCCTTCACACACACCTAGATGATCCCTAGGACTACCTAGAGTAAGTTATTCCAATACACCACATATCACACCAATTCAAATATACATGAGACCCTCCTACCAAAGGTGATTCTAAGGTTCACTTGAGTGAGTTATGAAGCGGCCGCCTATACAATCCCTTCATACACACTAAAGAGATCCTTTAGACTACCTAAGATAAGATTATCCCATTTTTCAAATTAGACTCCCTACCTAGGATTACTCTAAGACTCACCTAAGTAAGACATGAATAGAACGCCCATACACCCTCTCCAAGCCTACCTAAGCAATCCTCAAAGCTACTCTAAATAGATACCTTTTCCATTAACAAGTATTTACTTAAGCCATTAAGTTCATTAGGGTTTTTAGAAGACATTCAACACTTAAGTACATTCATATAATGGTCTTGGTGAAGACCTAGGGAATAACAAGTTAACATCTTCAAAGCCTATTCGTGCAATGTCTAGATAGCGTCTCATACCACTACCTAAACTTCATAGAACTTATCGAACACTAGGATGTATCCCATATGATGAGAATAGGCATTAATCGACATAGACCATGGTAGCTAAGCATGGAATCTGGAGTTATAACCTACTCCGTAGAGGGTGTTCTACTTGCCAATGGTAAAACAAGGACACATCCCATGTAGGAACATGGTTAAGGAATATGAAGGGTTTCTTTGTTCTCTAATGTCATCTTATATAGAGCAACTTCCCAAACCATACTCACTCAGTGCTAGCCTTTGTTCTCATAGAGTATTTCAATAAACGAGTACATAAAGAGGTTCATATCAAGTTCACAACCCAATTCACATTACACCTTACCAAAGAGGTCCCTTAGGGTTTCCTTACAACGGTTAAGAGGATAGATCAATGATTTTCCTACGGATGATTTCATGTCGTTCCAGACAACCAACCTTATGTCCACCATTCATACAAGAAGGATACCATTACGACTTTCAACTTCAAGGATATCATAGCCTTTCATCTAAAAGATTCCTCATAAAGGACCTTCTTAACCATATTCAAGGTCACATGTCAATCGCACATACAAGACTAAGAAGCTTTAGCACACTAAGTCAAGAAGTCACATATTCACATATGTTTCATGCATCAAGAAGAGGGACTTAGGTCTACCTAATCAAAACACAACATTCCTCATAGCACATATAAGAATTCATCATAAACTACCTTAGTCACACATAGCCATTTAAGAGCACATGTTAACTTACACACATTCATATACAACTTTATCATATATCATCACTTAAGAAGAATCTTAACATAATCATTTACACAAGATCCTACATGCACTACTAAAGTACCTCACTGCACATTCTCACAATTTACACATATTTCATATCATGCTTCAAACCACATGTTCATACAAGTCATAACACCTCTTGCATGATCATCTTACTTCACATAAGCATATTCACTTTATACCTCCATATAAGCCCTAAACATGATACTAATACAATTCACAAAGTAATGCCAACGAGGCCACATCTTTCACAAAGGTAAAACATAAACACCGACACCATAAGTGGACCATACCAATCATTATTGTAATAAAAAATCTTTACATAATTTTAAGAGAGTTAGCGAAGCATACCATCAATCCAGCCTCACAACTTTAATCCATATCCCAATCAACCAACTCAATACACATAAGGCTCTTACCATAGCCATGATCACCAATTCAATACAATAAACTCAATATACAATGAATCCAACAATATACAATACTCATATAATCAAATTGAGACAACCTATAAATCATACAATCATTATCTATACATAAATCAATAGTACTAAGAAATCCACACATGAATTCATTTCTAGTTAGCCATAATCAATTCACCCATATTTTGATCAAATTTAGTGATTTGAGAAGGCCAAGGGTTCATGGAGAATTTCATCAGAAAACATCAATTATACATCAATAACATCATATCTTAAGGTTTGAAAACGTTTTATCCAAGAACCCAAGACTTAGAGTACAAATTGGACTTTTTCATCTTTTTTCATCTTTGAAATCCTCTTTGAAATTGACTATAAGGTGATATAAAACCTTATATTAAGAATTCTCATACCTTATTAGAAGAATCCAAGTAGAATGGAAGAAGAAAATCCATTGAAGATCCATCATCAAGCTCCATCTTCACCTTGAGCTCTCATGGAGGTTTTTGGAGAAACTTTGGGAGGGAATGGGTTTTGATCTAGGTGCTAGGGTCTAAATGAGAGTTTAATGACTTAAATACTCTTAAAATACCCAAATACACCTAAATAAACCGTCCTTCTATTTTATAAGACTTGGGATGAATTTCCCAAAAACACCCCAAGCCATATATTGAAGCAGGCAATTTTCAGACGCCATCGACGTCCTACCATCGACGGGCCATCAACTGGACGACGCCCCATCGTTTGTGGTCCTTTGGTTGGGTATGAAACACCCACACTTTAAGGATACATGGACTCATCGACGCCACCCATCGATGGGCCGACTGGCCTTCGTTTGGGGGCCGTCGATTGCCACTTGTTGGCAGTCTGCCTCAACAAGTTGGGGTCCTCCTCTAGGACCCCTTGTGGGTCCTAGGTGGATTAGTTCCCAAACTTTAAACCCCTAAGCACGCACTTTTAGGTCTTAGAAACATCTCCAATCATGTTCAAGATTAAACAAGCCATGCAACATGTTAAAACACATCCAACTCACAAAGACGTCCAATGGCTATCTTTCGAATGTCACCGGACGTTCTTGGACATTTGACCTCCAAACCTTACCAAACTCAACATGCTGATTCTAAAAACTATTATCAACCATATAAAGACCTCATAAAATCATTACACACACATAAGCATATGAAAACGCATAAGGCACATAGGTGACTAGTCGTCGAACGTCTTGGTCGTTCCTTGACGTTTGACTTCAAACTTAACCAAATCTGTAGATACTGCCTCCAAACATCATTTTAACCCATTTTAGGACTTCAAGACTTCATCACACACACGTTAGGCCCTAGATTCACCTAAGTCATTTTTGGAGGTGTTACATTCTCCCCCACTTGGACAACATTCGTCCCCACTTGGACAACATTCGTCCTCGAATGACACTTGCTTCATTTTAGACACTATCAAGGGATTATTAACTCAATACTAGCACCACATAACCATACCACACAATATACAACACACAATTTAGGAGGAACACCAATTTCACATAATTAAGAGACTCAAAACACAACAAGAAGTTAGAAACTAATCTACGACTCATCATTCCATAAGACTCACATTCCTTATTTTATTTAGGAGAAACTTCATTATCAACACCCTATCATGCTCATATACATCAATTCTAAACACCAAACCACCATTTTCCACAAAATCACAATTTATTCATTTTTACAGAATTTTCATAGTGACCACAAATTTCTTTACAGTGAACATGCATCACAATTTAACAAATGCAACCCTTAAGAAATTTCTTATAAATACTCAACAAACCAATCTCATATAACAATTTAGACATGCTCATTTTCATCTTATTAAAACAATTAGCAACCTACACTAGATGGTAATGAACCATGAGGAATATACCATGCATGAAAACTCATTTTCTCATTTAACAAAAACTCAACCAAAACATGCATATCATAAGGAGAATGTTTGGAAACTCATCTTTGACAAAAGACTCCACATAAACCAAGTTACTAGGAACTCTTTGTTTTAAACTTGAATAAACACATAAGGAAAAGTTAAGGGTATCTCACTCTCAACAACCATACTCTTTACCATACTCCCCTACTTAGGAGAAACCCAATCTAAGGTCAACATAAACATACTACAAGGACTTCCCCTCAAGGAACCTCAAACCTTACTAATACCTTCTCACCAAAGTCTATATCATGAAAGCAAAAGAATCTCAAAGGTCTAACCATCTAACCACTACATCCCCCTTGCTAGGAGAAACTCACCTTTACTCTTTCTAATCTCACCTCCTTCATTTCTACGGATCTGAACAACATCAAATCATCTCAACAACCACTCCTTCACCTTTCTTACACTATACTTCACCATTCCTTTCAACTAAACTACCCTTCACAAGGTAACCCAACCAACCTAAGGTCACCTTCACTATCTTTCATACCCCATCTAACAAGTCACATCTCATATTTTCTCTCCCTCGACCCAAACTTCACAAAGGTCACTCTCAAAGGACCAACACATAAAGCAACAGGTGAAAGACACCATATACAAAGCTCTTAGGCACGATTAGAAGAATGAAGAAGTTTCACTTTTCCTAGCACCCAATAACCTCCTATTCATAATGTGGCGCGCTTCACATTATAAACAAGACTCTATTGAATGTGGTTTATGAGACAAACTAAGACACTCCCAAATCTTATGCTCTGATACCAACTTTTTAACGATCCACAAGTACACCCTAGAAGTTAGAGAATCCTTGAGTCGCCACACGACATATGAGACTCCGAAAAGTCTCACTAAAGCAACTCGTATCATTTATTGCATAATAAACATTCTAAAATGAGTAAGAATTTAAAACTTTCTTCACACACGACGAACTCTTTCAATAACGTACGTAAGCGGAAGACTTTCATTAAAAAGATAAACCTTTACAATGTCTTATTGAACCATTTATACTTTGGAGTATACAACACTTGGGATCAAGCCCATACAAGACATAAAAATAAAGACTAAGACATAAGAAACATGTGGATATTGACCTCGAATCGATGAGGACTCACCAATACTTCATATTCAACCCTTAGAAACATATTTATCCTCCATGGCATATCAAGATTTTCAATTCTTACACTTTAGTCAAAAAGGGAAAAGAAGGGGTCAGCACATTAGATGCACTAAGTATGGAAGCCATGCAAAAACCATGAAAAAGGGGACACTTAGTAAATAACATGTTTTTCATGAAATTTGATATAAAAACTTCATAAAATAGTTTAAGAGACATCAATCAAGTCGATAATCACAATATAAGACACATTCCAAATTTACCCAATTTATGGAAAAATTACAGTAACCTTACAGTGACTTCACTGTAAGTTTATATATAATTTACAAATTGCAAGATAACATCAAGACCACATCAAAACACATAAGCATACTCCCATGATTCCCCTACTAAGGTTATCCTAAGACTCACCTAAGTAAGATATGAACGGCCGCCCATACAACCCCTTCAAACACACCTAGATGATCCCATGGACTACCTAGAGTAAGTTATTCCAATACACCACATAACAAAGAAATTCACATAGACATGAGACCCTCTTACCAAAGGTGATTCTAAGTTTCACTTGAGTGAGTTATGAAGCGACCGCCCAAACAATCCCATCATACACACCATAGATATCCTTTAGACTACCTAAGATAAGATTATCCCCATTTTTCCAATTAGACTCCCTGCCTAGGATTACTTTAAGACTCACTTAAGTAAGACATGAAGAGAACGCCCATACACTCTCTCCAAGCCTACCTAAGCAATCCTCAAAGCTACTCTAAATAGATACCTTTTCCATTAACAAGTCTTTATTTAAGTCATTAAGTTCATTAGGTTATTTAGAAGACATTCAACACTTAAGGACATTCAAATGATCATCTTGGTGAAGACCTAGGGACTCACACGCTAACATCCTCAAAGCCTATTCGTGCAATGTCTACATAGTGTCCCATACCATTACCTAAACTTCATAGAACTTATCCAACACTAGCATGTATCCCATATAATGAGAACATGCATTAACAGATATAGACCATGGTATCTAAGAATGGAATACGGAGTTATAACCTACTCCGATGGAGGGTGTTCTACTTGCCAATGGTGGAATGAGGACACATCCCATGTAGGCACATGGTTAAGGAATTATAAGGGCTTCTTTGTTCTCTAATGTCATCTTATATAGAGCAACTTCCCAAACCATACTCGCTCAGTGTTAGCCTATGTTCTCATAGAGTATTTCAATAAAAGAGTACATGAAGAGGTTCCATATCAAGTTCACAACCCAATTCACACTAAACCTTACCAAAGAGGTCCCCTAGGGTTGTCTTACAATGGTTAAGAGGATAGCTCAATGATTTTATTAAGTATGATTACATGCCGTTCCATCCAACCAACCTAAGTCCACTATTCATACAAGAAGGATTCCATTACGGCTTTCAACTTCAAGGATATCATAACCTTGCATCTAAAAGGTTCCACATAAAGGACCTTCTTAACCATATTCAAGGTCACATGTCAATCACACATACAAGACTAAGAAGCTTTAGCACACTAAGTCAAGCAGTCACATATTCACATATCTTTCATGCATCAATAAGAGGGACTTAGGTCTACCTAATCAAAACACAACATTCCTCATAGCACATATAAGAATTAATCATAAACTACCTTATTCACACATATCCATTTAGGAGCACATGTTAAATTACACACATTCATATACAACTTCATCATATATCATCACTTAAGAAGAATCATAACATAATCATTTACACAAGATCCCATATGCACTACGAAAGTACCTCACTGTACATTCTCACAACTTACACATATTTCATATCATGCTTCAAACCACATGTTCATACAAGTCATAACACCTGATGCATAATCATATTACTTCACATAAACATATTCACTATTATACCTCCATATAATCCCTAAATATAATACTAATTCAATTCACAAAGTAATGCCGACGAGGCCACATCTTTCAAAAAGGTAACACATAAACACCGCCATCATAAGTGGACCATACCAATCATTATTGTAATACAATAGGTATAAATAATATTATGAGAGTTAGGAAAGCATACCATCAATCCAACCTCACAACTTTAATCCATAGCCCAATAAACTAACTCAATACTCATAAGGCACTTACCATAGCCATGATCACCAATTCAATACAATAAACTCAATATACAATGAATTCAACAATATACAATACTCATATAATCAAATTGAGATAGTCTATAAACCATACATTCATAATCTATACATAAATCAATAGTACTAAACAATCTACACATTAAATCATTACTAGTTAGCCATAATCAATTCACCCATAATTTTATCAAATTGAGAGATTTGAGGAGGTCAAGGGTTCATGGAGAATTTCATTGTAAAACATCATTATATATCAATAACATCATATCTTAAGGGTAGAAAACATTTCATGCAAGAACCCAAGACTTAGAGTAGAAATTGGACTTTTTCATCTTTTTGAAATCTTTGAAATCATATTTGAAATTGACTCTAAGTTGATAGCAAACCTTAGATTAAGAACTCTCATACCTTATTAGAAGAATCTAAAGAGAATTGTAGAATAAAAACCATTGAAGATCCATCATCAAGCACCATCTTCACCTTGAGCTCCCATGGAGGTTTTTGGAGAAACATTGGGAGGGAATTAGTTTTGATCTAGGTGAAAGGGTCTAAATGATAGTTTAATGACTTAAATACTCTTAAAATACCCAAATACACCTAATAAACCGTCCTTCTATTTATAAGACTTGGGATTAATTTCCCAAAAATACCTTAAGCCTTACAGTAAAGCAGGCAATTTGCAAACGCCATCGACGGGCCATCAACTGGACGACGACCTGTCGTTTGGGGTCCATTGGTTGGGTCTGAAACTCCAAAACTTGCATTCTACATGGCCCCATCGACTCCACCTATTTATGGGTCATCGCCTGATCGACTGGCAGTCGTTTGGGGGCCGTCGATTGCCACTGTCTGGCAGTCTGCCCAAACAAGTTGGGGTCCTCCTCTAGGACCCCTTGTGGGTCCTAGGTGGAGTCGTTCGCATACGTTAAACCCTCAAACACACACGTATAGGTCTTAGGAACATCTCCAATCAATTTCAACATTAAACAAGCCACACAACATGCTAAAACACATCCAAACTCACAAAGATGTCTAATGGCTATCTTTCGTACGTCACTGAAAGTTCTTGGACGTTTGACCTTTAAACCTTACCAAACTCAAAATGCTTACTCTAAACACCATTATCAACCTAAGGACCTCATAAACTAATTACACATATATAAGAACATGAAAACACATAAGGCACATAGGTGACTAGTCGTCGAATGTCTTCGTTGTTCCTTGATGTTTGACTTGAAAATTAACCAAATCTTTAGACACTGCCTCAGAACATCATTTTAACCCATTTTAGGACTTCAAGACTTCATGACACACACGTTAGGCCCTAGATTCACCCAAGTCATTTTTGGAGGTGTTGCAATAGAGAGTTAGGGAAAAGCTTTTAGAGATACTTCCACACATAAACAAACATAAACCATCACTAACAATCTAATTTAGAAAACAAATTTAAACTTAGAAAGTAGACCCACGAAATTGTATGAAAACAAGCTTTTTGAAGAACATTGAAATCAAATCTTTGAAGAGATTCTTGGGAAAAAGAGTCCCAAGAGTGAACAACCTCCATACCTTGAGAATCCTTGAATAATAGTAAAGGAAATCCTTGATCTTGAAGCCTTAGAAAAGCTTGAACTTATTCTTCAATTGGGGGTCTTTGGAGTAGTGAGAGAAACTAGAGAGAAGTGGGAGTTATTTGGGTTTTGGGATTTATGAGGTGTTAGGTTTTTAATGACTTAGGATCCTTTAATAGTCCTAAACTAACTAATTATACTATTCCTAATAATTAATTAATTAGTTAATGAACTAATTACCTAACCACCCCTAATTAACCCGTGTGGAGGTAGTGAATTAGGGGTCCATCGACGAGACCTCGTCGATGGCCCGTCGTCCGAACCACGGACTGTCCTGGTCAAATGTGGTTTGGGACAAAGGCTGTATTTTTGGGGCTCAAGGGAAAGAGTTTAAGTATGATCCAACGAGCACCATCGACGGGGCTTTGTCCCATCGATGACTCATCGTTCCCCCTTGTTGGTTGCACACTATTTTTACAACTTTTAGGGTCAAATGTATGGGTCTTCCTCGAGGGCCCTTAAGGTGGTCCTTGGGGAGTCGTACCCTTATGTTTTGACCCTAAATATGTACTAAGGTGTACCCTAGCCCTTTTTACAGAGTTTAACCATTATACGACTCTTCAGAACCATACAAAAACCTAAAGACACACTAGTTCACTTTCACTAGTCTCCGGACGTCGTGGTTGTTTCTTGATGTTTTGACTCTAACACTTCCTAATTAAGTTCATTACCCTTGTTTAAGCCTAGAAATACTATTTTAAGGCATATCTCATTAAGTGAGGCACTACTGAGGGTGTCCCTACTGTGGGTACGGGTTCTGGGAAACCGGACCCACCTACTTGTTGATCTTCGGCGCTATGCGCCTCAGGTTTGCTTCACCTACCACCCTATATTTATATTTCTTATGCATTGGGGACAATTGCATGTTTTTTTTATGGGTGGAGTAAATGGAAAGTGAGTGCTAGGGTGAAGTCTCAGTAGCCCAACTCACGATCCTCTCTTAGTAGTTTTCTTGCCTGTGTTCTTTTGCCCCAAGGTACTCATTACTTTACTGCTGAACTGGCATGTGTAGTAAGTTGTACAAAGTATAAAAGTAAGAAATGAAGCATGATGGCTAAACTTGAATGATATCCCGTTCTAATAAAGTGCTTGCATGAATAGGTATAAATGTTGAATGTTGGCTCTAATCATGACATAGAGATACACCCATTGCATGATCCTCACCCTAACACTCAAACTAGGTAACCGCTAATCTGGTAATGTAATGTGGTGTCAAGAGATTGAGGAGATTTGATTGTTCCCCTATTGGTACTTAGCTAGAAATTGCCCGGTTGGTCTTGCAAAAGGAATATGTGTTATACAATTAAGAAAGGATCATAGGCCCTTGTTCAATTTAGCAAACATCTATCCTAAAGTAAATTGAGCCGAATGAAATTGTTATCCCATTTTGATCCAAACAATTGAGCCTATAATAGACCTCTCTTTTCTTCACCAATTAAACCCCCCTGGGTATAATGTGTTGTCTATGGTCCCTCCTTGGACATGTGCACCTCAATTTAGGTCAAAAGCATAAGTTGAGGGTGGCTAATGAAGAAAACTAACCTCGTCTTGGCCCTGACCCAACCTTGGGTAATGTGTACCTCGACATAGGGCAAATCCATAAGTTGAGGGTGGCTATTATGAGTGGTGACCCGAAAAGTGGGTATGAAAAAGAGTAATGTGGAAAGGAAACGGGACAATGAACAAGAGAAGTGACTCAATCAAAATTGGCAATTGAATATAAAAAAAAAAAGAAAAATAGTGTTGAACAAAAAGAAGTACGAGTCACTTCCACAAAAGAGAAAGAAAAAAGAAAATAAGGCAAAAGACGACAAGAAAAGTAGGGCATAATAGATAATGAAAGAGGTAGGACGCTTAGCCATAATGTCAAGGAGGGGAACAAATCACTAAAATGTACCCATATGTACCATACCTGACCCTGAGCCTATGTTACAAGGTAAGAAAGTCCTATCGTGATCCTAAGAGTCTAATATGGTGAGCTTAAGCAATGAAAATAAGGGCAAGCTTATGGCGAAAAGTACCAACTAGGTGTGAATTTGTTTTGAGCGTGAGTGTTGAATAATGATCCTTATACTCAAAAATTTAAATCACTGTGCGAAAAAGGAGGATATCTTTTGAAGTGAGGGCACTAAGTGCAATATCAGAAAGTGGTACCTTGGCGAGAGAGAAAGAGTAGAGGAGTCAGTGCATGGTGAGTCTGTGTCATGGTTTGATCCACAAGAGTAAGCCTATCAAGTCTAAGAGAAGAAACATACACTAAAGCAATGAAAAATTTGGGATTGATAGCCATGTGATTGCGGAAGCTAAAAAAGGATACTTATGTACAAAGTGTTGTGTTGAGTCGTAGTGCGTCGCTTGAGGACAAACAACGATTTTAAGTTGAGGGTGTTGATGTACCGTGGTTTCACGGTACTTTCAATGTTTTTTCCTTAAGATTGGTGTGTGTCTAAAGCCTTTTTGTAGTAATTTTAATGTGTTTTTATCTTTGTTTTGCAGGAAAGTTGTCCGAAACTAAAATGCAGAAGGCTGTGAAGAATCAATGCAGAAAGTGACAGCCATCGACGACCCGTCATTCCATCGATGGACCGTAGGTGGAGACCATCGATTGGAGGTTCAGGCATCTGGAAGCAACTCGGGGAATTCTGACTAAGTGTGGGGCTACGAAAGGATCGACGGTCCGTCGACTGATCGATGGACTGTCCTGGCAAAACGTTGACTTGATCAGAGAATGTCCTAGTTCCCGGTGTTGAAGAAAAAGCTAAGTATGAAACAACGAAAAGCATCGACGGACCGTAAATTCACCTACTTATTCCCAATGTTGGTCCGTCAATTCACCTACGGTCCGTCGATGCTTTTCGTTGTTTCATACTTAGCTTTTTCTTCAAGACCGGGTACTGGGACATTCTCTGATTAAATCGACGTTTTTTCAAGACCGTCGATCCTTTTGTAGCCCCATACTTAGTCAGAATTCCCCGAGCTGTTTCCAGATGCATGAACCTCCAATCGACGGTCTCCACCTACGGTCCATCGATGGATTGATGGGCCGTCGATGGAATGACGGGCCGTCGATGGCTTTGTGGGTCACTTTCTGCGCTGATTCTTCACAGCCTTCTGCATTTTAGTTTCGGACAACTTTCCTGCAAAACAAAGATAAAAACCCATTAAAATTACTACAAAAGGTTTTAGACACACACCAATCTTAAGGAAAAAGCATTGAAAGTACCATGAAACCACGGTACATCAACCCCTATCCGAGATGATAGACAGGGGAATCCCATGCAATCTCACAATCTTATCAAGATAAAACTTAGTGTATTCCTCCGCCGAATAAGTAGCTTTGACGGTGAGAAAATGGGAAGATTTTGTCAATCTAACCATTATAACCCATATTGAGTCATTTTGCCTCCGATACTAGGCAAACCAACAACAAAATCCATATTGACATCTTCCCATTTCCATGTAGGTACATCTATCCCTTGAGTTAACCCTCCTAGTCTTTGATGTTCGACCTTGACTTGTTGAGAATTAGGTCATTTGGCCACAAAATCCACTATATCATTTTCAAACCGTTCCACCAATAGACCTCTTATAGATAAAGATGCATTTGGATGGCACCCGGATGAATAGAATATCGGGAACTATGAGCTTCTTCTAAAAAATTTCTTCTAAAGTCATCCACATGTGCACACACAACCTACCTTGGTTCCTAAGTACACCATTCCCCCCGGGAGAATGACTCATTGAACTTACTAAAAACCGATCCCTTCAACTCTATCAATAGAGGATCAAGATGTTGCTTAGACTTTACCTCAACAACTAAAGACGACTCGGTGTTATGATGAACCATGAAACCCCTAATTGGAGAATCTTCTAACCGAACACCCAATCGTGCCAATCTATGCACATCTTGTAATAGCTCTCTTTTACCATCATAATTATGAGCCACACTACCCATACTCATAGACTCAAAGAATCCGCAAAAATATTTGCTCTTCCGGGGTGGTAAAGGACACTCATGTCATAGTTCTTCAAAAGCTCTAACCACCTCATGTTCTGGAGATTCAACTCCTTTTGACCGAACACATATTGGAGACTCTTATGGTCGGTGAGTACGATACATGCACCTCATAGAGATAATGTCTCCATATTTGAATAGCAAACACTACGGCCGTTAATTCTAGATCATGAGTTGGATAGTTCTTCTCATGCACCTTGAGTTGTCTAGAGTCATATATTATCACCTATCATATTGCATGAGGACACAACCCAAACCTACTCGAGAAGCGTCACAATACACAGCAAACCCTTCGGTACCCTCCGGTAAGGTCAACACCGGAGTGGAGGTAAGCTTATCTTTCAACTCTTGAAAACCTCTTTAACAAGTTTCAGACCACTCAAACATAACTTTCTTTTGGGTTAGTGTTTTCAAAGGAGAAGAAATGGATGCAAATCAATCAACAAACCTTCCATAGTTTTCGGCTAGAGCCAAGAAACTTCTTATGTCGGTGGGAGTTAATGATCTAGGTCAAGTCTTAACCGCCTCCATTTTCTTCGGATCGACCTGTAAACCCTCACTTGAGACAATATTGCCAAGAAAAGTAACCGATCTCAACCAAAATTTACACTTACTATATTTATCAAAGAGTTTATATTCCTTGAAGACTTGCAATACCACCCTAAAATGACCCATGTGTTCATCCTTACTCTTGGAATATACCAAGATATCATCAATAAAGACAATTACAAAGGAGTCAAGATATTCTGGAACACCCTATTCATAAGGTCAATGAAAGCCGCCGGGGCATTAGTTAGACCAAAAGACATGACTAGGAACTCATAGTGATCATACCTTGTTCGGAAATCCATTTTAGGAATGTCAACACCTCACACTCTAAGTTGATGATAACCTAACCTTAAGTCAATTTTTGAAAACTAACTCGCACTTTGGAGTTGATCAAGCAAATCATCAATTCTAGAAAGAGGATACTTATTCTCTATAGTGACCTTGTTCAATTGTCGGTAGTCAATACACATTCTAAGAGACCCATCTTTCTTTTTCACAAATAATACCGGAGCACCCCATGGAGATATGCTTGGTTGAATAAAACCCTTGTCCTAGAAAATCCTTGAGTTGAGCCTTCAACTCTTTCACCTCGGCCAGAGCCATCCGATAAGGAGGAATTGAAATGGGTTGAGTATCCGACAATAAATCTATGCCGAAATCTATTTCCAGTTTGGGAGGATTTTGGGGTAAGTCATCGGGAAAGACTTTCGGAAAATCCTTCACTATGGGGACTAACTCTTAAGGAGGAGTCTCGAATTCAATGTCTTTGACCCTCACAACATGATAGAGACATCCCTTGGAAATCATCTTACAAGATTTTAGACACGAAATGATTTGACCTCTAGGGATTGAGTTTCTCCCCTTCCACTCCAAAATGGGTTCTTTAGGAAATTTGAATTTACCTACCCTTGTTCTACAATCAATTGAAGCAAAAAAAAGCATGTAGCCAATCCATACCCAATATTACATCAAAGTCAAACATGTCAAGTTCTACCAAATCAACCAAAGTAACTCTATTGGACAACAATATAGGACAACTCCTATAGACTCTTTCAGCAATACTGGAGTCACCTACCGGGGTAGAAATCGAAAAAGGTTCAACTAAGACATCGGGGAGCATATCAAACTTGATAGCCACCAAATAAGTTACAAAAGATAAAGTGGCACCGGGATCAAGCAATGCATAAACATTAATTGAAAATACTTGCAACATATTGGTACAACATAGGGAGAACCCTCTTGATCACCCCTAGATTTGAGAGCATAGAAGATGTTCTTCTTAGGAGCATCAGAACGTGGACCGCTTTCTTGTGCTTGATTACTCTCCCTACCTTGAGTCGTGGTCATCGGAAAATCTCTAACCATGTGACCACTCTTCCTCAAACAAAACATGTATCCGTACCCATTAGAAATTTACCCCCATGCTTCTTTCAACATTTGGCACAACTGGTTCTCTAACTTGGTGATCCAGCACCTTTCTCATTGAGGATTAGGATTAGGCACCCTATTTTTTGTAGCCTTGGAGAAGTTAGAATTGGTTGGAGAATCTCTTCTTAAACCTTTGCTTGTCTTGGATCTCAAACTTACCCTTAGAAGTACCTCCATCGTAGGACCTTGCCCTCTTGGCCTCCCTATTCTTCCTCTTAAGCCTACTCTCCTCAACTTGTTGAGCATGCACCATCAAATGGGAAATGTCCATGATGTCATGAAGCATCACTGCACGACATTCTTCGACAAGACATCGGACACACCTGTCATGAAATAGTTCATTTGATCTCTCGGATTTGACACCAAATAAGAGGCATACTTAGACAACTTAGTGAATTTCAAATAGTAATCTTGCACACTCATACCTCCTTGACGAAGGTTGATGAACTCTTCCACCTTTCCCTCTCTTTTCTCCAATAGGAAGAACCTATCAATAAAGGACCTCCTAATGATTTCCCAATCAATGGGACCCGCTCTTAAAGCCATATTGTCCTTCGATTGAGTGTACCATCTTTTGGCTACATCCTTGAGTTAGTAAGAGGCTAGCTCGGCCTTCTCGTTTGAACTCACCCCCATAGCATACAAGATCTTATAAAACTTATCAAGAAAGTCTTGGGGGTCTTCATCCACCTTAGACCCAAAGAACATGGGAGGGTTCATCCTTGTGAAGTCCCTCAAGCGAGAAGCCATGGTACTAGCATTTAGATTTCCATGGGGTGCAACTTCCTGGTTTGGTTGAGCCGTCATAGCTTGAGCATGAGTAGTCATGTCTTGATCCAAGTTAAGAAAAATCGTCCTTATCTCTCCATCCGTCATAGCCGGAGGATTGACCGGAGCTTGGTTACCTAGAGGAACTTGTTCTTGAAGAGGATCTTGATTGCCTTGGGGAGGATCTCCCGCATTAGCAATCTCCTCTTCAACTCTTCTTGTGGCTTCCCTTCTAGTAGTCATAGCCTATAACGACAAGAAAAGGATTAGATAAAAAGGACACATAGAGTTAAGATTCTTGAGGCAAGACTTAGGAATACCAAGAAAACGAGAATTTCCTAAGCATCGCATAGCCTCTCATTCATAAGTATGGCGCGCTTCACAATTATGAATGGGACTCTACATAGACGTGATTTTGTGAGACATCATTCCTGACATTATTCAACCGCGTACTTTGAAACCAAGTTTGTCACGATCGGGGAACAGCCCTGTAGTCGTAACTGGTGTCTTCATCCTCTTAGGGGCCTTAAACAAGACCTTAGCATTCATCATTGTATTTTATAAGTAGAAAAATATGGAAAATTAAAAACTTTACATTGAAGTTCACATAGACTTCTCATATATCAAAAATAGTCTATATAGTCTCACACATAACCATCTAACATCTGAGTACAAGATTTGGGAGATAGCCCTTACACTATTACAATATGTCTCATATAGAACCTATAATAAAGTCTCAAAAGATAAGAAATAGAACAAAGTCTTTAGACTAATCAAAAAGCAAGAACAAGAATAGTAGGCTTCGTCCTCGGACATGAGGACTCACCAACTTGGGAATCTATCCAAACTTCTTGAAATTTGGCCTTGATCCCTTCAGTGGCCCGAACCTACATTATTGTATAAATTGAGAGAATATGGGTTAGTACAAACCACATGTACTATGTATGAAGACATATGGAATTAAAACATTTACAAACATGTTAAAAAGGACATTTTGTTCAAAAGCATGCTAAGTCACTTTGAAATCCTTTGTGCACATCCCAAGAATATATAAGTCCACAATACAACAACAATGAACCATATTTATCTTCATGTTCCATAATGCATCATAATAAAGTCATAGTCAACAATTCATGCTTAGAACACATTTCATCAACATATCATAATACCTTACTCACAATCCTAATCCAAGCCAACTAGTGCAATGCCTATGTGACGCCCCATAACCCCACATAAACTAAGTCAACTAACAAATAAACCATAAGCATTGTATTTACATCATATAACTTCATAACAACCATATTAAATCTCATGCAAGGCAATCTAGACCAAAAACATGCATATCAAATGAATGCAACATCATATGAGATCAACATTATAAAGAATCAATATTATGCATTTCATTCATAACATATGTATATAGAGATATCACCCTAGGAGTTCCCTGAAAGTCTACATGTGCAATGTATAGGTAAAGTCCATGCCCTTACCTACACTAGTACACCTCTCAAGTCATCCTAGTTATTATTCATCTTCTTAGTTTCATTCATTCATTTTACTTTTGGGAAACTTCTCCATAACCGACAACAGATCATGTGAGCTAAACATGGAATTCGGTGTCATCCACTCACACCAAAAGGAGGTCATCTTACTTTCTAAGGTAAGACATATACATCATAATAGCGACTACGTGGATCCACTAGCTAGGTTCCTATGAGGCACATAATTAAGGAACTAGGAGGTTGTTGCTAGAAACCAACTTTATTCTAATTAGCATTATAGTTTCCACCTCATGAGAGAACATAGTGTGATGCTCCCTTCCTTTGTGAAGGAGCACCTCTTATTGTCAAGTTTGCTCGGTGCGCTAAATGTTCCCTTTTGACGTATCTTAGAGTCTTTCTTAACATTAGTTTATATCATAGGTCTTAGGAGTCTAGCCCCATCTGTAACATGATCATAGCTCCTAGATTCTAGGATGAGAAAGTTCTTTTATCACAACCCAACATTAAGTGTGAACATTACATCATAATCACAGTTATAAGATGTACAAGAGAATTCCTTCCAATCTCTCACAATATTACCTTATCATCATGTCACATTCATATGTTCATAGCCTAATCATGCATTCATAGCTTCATCATTTACACTTGAATTGAACAACAACATCAAGGGTATGCCGACATTAACACAATAGAGTATCCATGATCTTGGAAATTTTACCTATGGCTTCCAAGGATCTCATCAAAGGTCTCAACCCCAATTCCCTTATATTCACCCCCCCCCCAATTCAATCACTATCACCATATAATGTTAAACTATCAAGATTACATTCAATTTCATTCCCCATTAATCATAATCAATCTAATTCACAAGTGAGGGTTAGGAGAAAGAGAGTATTCACGAGTTTCTATAGAGATTTAGGGCAACTTTAAGGGATTCTTCAATCCACACATAAACATACATATATCATCACTAACAATCGAATTAGGGTAAAGCTTTAAGGGATACTTAAATCCACACATAAACATACATAAATCATCACTAATAATCGAATTTAGACAACACAATTCAACTTAGAAAGTAGACCCACGAAATTGGATGAAAATAAGCCTTTTGAAGAACATTGAATAATCAAATATTTCAAGAGACTCTTGGGGAAAAGAGTCCCAAGAGTGAACAGCCTCCATACCTTGAGAATCCTTGAATAATGGTGAAGGAAATCCTTGATCTTGAATACCTAGAAAATCTTGAATTTGTTCTCCAATGGGGGCAGGGGGGGTCTTTGGACTAGTGAGACAAACTAGAGAGAAGTGGGAATTATTTGGGTTTTGGGATTTATGAGGTGTTAGGTTAGTTTAATGACTTATGATACTTTAATAGTCCTAAACTAACTAATTATAACCGTACCTAATCATTAATTAATTAATTAAATAATTACCTAACCACCCCATGATTTAACCGTGTGGAGGCATTGAACTAGGTGTTCATCGATGAGACCCCATCAATGGCCCGTCGTCCCAACTATGGACCGGCATGGTCAAACGTGGTTTGGGACAAAGGCTTTATATTTTGGGCAAAAAGTGAAGAGTTTAAGTATTAACCAACGAGCACCATTGATGGGGCATCGTCCCATAGACGACTCGTCGTTACCCCTCATTGGTTGGACACTGTTTTGATAGCTTTGAGGGTCAAATGTTTGGGTCCTCCTCAAGGACCTTATGGTAATCCATGGGGAGTATTACCCGTAAGTTTTGACCCTAAACATGGACTAAGGTTTAACCTAGGCCTTTTTACAAAGTTTGACCCTTATACGACTCTTCAAACCTATACAAAAACCAAAAGGCACACTAGTTCACTTTCACTAGTCTCCGGACGTCGTGGTCGTTTCTTGGTGTTTTGACTCCAACACTTCCTAATGAAGTTCATTACACTTGTTTAAGCCTAGAACACTTTTTTAAGGAACTTCTCATTAACTGAGGCTCTAGACTAGGTCATCGAACTTCGGAGATGTAACAGTTTGTATGGGTGCCAATCACTATGGTCTGGGTCGTGACATGTTCAAGCAACTCAAGCTCCTGCCAATCCCCTATTGCTATCACTAATCCCAAAGTGGGTGGAAACTTAGTACTGATGCTTTCTTCCATCCTTTGTTGGGTTTTGTTATGACTAGTAATGATCATGAAATGTAGATTAAGTTTTTGTAGCTAAAGCCTCTTGTATTTCTTTGTTATGAGAGTGAGGATGCTTAAGCGTTTATCTTAGACTACTATAAGTGCTTCATAAATTAGGAATTATCCATCAACATGGGGTTGAGTTCATGACTTTTCAACTTTAAGGTAAGGCCAAGCGATGGTGGATAACTTATATGGAATGCAGATCTTCATTCTTGCCTCCACTCACTTGGATTTAGTTTCAAACTCTATTTTTGGAGAAGTGTGTGCCATGGAATTTACGGGATCGTAAGAAAATGAGCTTATGTCTTTGTACCAAGTTGGTATGTCTGTGGCTGCTTATGAATCCAAGTTCCATGCACTGTCTAGATATTCTACACATATGGTGAGTATTAAGGAAGAGAGAATTTATTTATTTATTAAGAACTAAATTATGAGTTATAGGTATTATCTGTTTACAAAACCTCTGCATGGAGAAGCTTTAATGAGGTGACAAACTTTGATAAGAAAGTGGAGGGGGTGAGGCAAGAAAGTCAGGCTAAGGCATTGGAAAAAAAGGGCAACAACTTTGGTAACTTTCAAGGTTCTTAATCCAGAGGATCGGGGAGGCCAACATTTGCAGACACGCCAATTCAGACCGCCATGACCGCCTCTACTAGTAATTACTCAAGAACTCCATCTCATAATTTGTTTTACGATAGCTAGAGAGTCGCATCTTCGATGGGCGGCATACCATATTTTAATCGTACTTGTTACAATTGTGGAGAACCTGATCATATGAGGAGAGATTGTCCCCACCCATGTGTGTTAGTTTTTCACACAACAACCATCTAAAGTAGTGATACCCGCGGGGAATGGTAATAATGGTAGAGGACATCCACAAGGTAGGTGAGGAGGTAATCAACAATGTCGTGGAGGTAGAGGAAATGGTAACGCGTGTAGAGGAAATGGTAACGCAGGTATAGGTGCAACGCAACCCGAAAGGTAAGTAGCCCATCAAGATGATAGGGCTTAGTGTTACAACTTTTTGAGAAGAATGAGGCAGAGGCGTCTGACGCACTGATCACAGGTACTATTCTTGTCTAGACCGAATGACTAATATTTTATTCAATCCGAGTTATACTTATTCATATGTATCCATGAGATTTGCCTAAGAATTTGCTACTATTTGTGATATACTTGATACCCCATTCATGTTTCTAGGCAGTTGGAAAGTATTTCATAGTCACCCATGTCTATCGTGATTGTCCTATTTTGTTTATGGGTTTTCAGAATTGGGCTGATTTGGTGATTTTTTATACGACTGACTTTGACATAATATTAGGCATGATTTGCTTGTCCCCTTATTATGCTCTGCTGAATTGTAATACTAAGTCTGTAACTCTATAAATCTCGAGAAGGGAAAATTTAGAGTGGAAAGGGGTGTACAAGCCTAAGCAAGCTAAGATCATATCCTTTATTCGGGCTAGAAAACTGGTGGGGTAGTGTTGTTTTACTTATTTGACTCATATTCGGAATGTTGAGGTTGAGTCTCAAATTATTGAGTCTATTCCAATGGTATTAGAATTTAGAGATGTGTTTCCTAATGATTTTCCTTATATTCCTCCGGATAGAGATATAGACTTCTGCATTGACTTAGAAACTGGTAATCGTCCCATTTCCATCCCTCGATATCGCATGGCTCCGATAAAATTAATAGAGCTTAAGGCTCAAATTCAAGAGCTTCTTGATATGGGATTTATTCGTCCTAGTTCTTCCCATAGGGTGCTCCAGTTTTGTTTGTTAAGAAAGGATGGTTGTTTGAGAACGTATATATATTACCGACAATTGAATAGGGTCACCACTCGAAATAAATATTCCTTGCCCCAAATAAATGATCTTTTTGACCAATTGCAAAGTGCATCACTTTTCTCCAAGATTGATCTGAGGTATGGCTACCATAAGTTGAAAATTAGGCCTGAGGATGTGCCCAAGATGGCATTTCGAACCCGCTTGGGGCACTGCGAGTTTCTAGTTATGCCCTTTGGTTTGACTAATGCGCCTGTAACTTTTATGAGTTTAATGGATGAAGTGTTCGAACCATTTTAAAATTTGTTTGTCATAGTCTTTATTGATGATATTTTGGTCTATTTGAAAAGTGAGGAAGAGCATGCCGACCATCTTCGTATTGTTCTGAGTGTTCTTGGAAAATAAAGGTTGTATGCTAAGTTCTCTAACTATAAATTTTGGTTGATTTTTGTTGCATTTTTGGGGCATGTAATGTCAAAAGAAGGGGTAATGGTAGATCCCCAAAAGATTAAGACAGTTAAGAATTGTGTTTGACCTAGCTCTATGACGGAAGTTAGGAGTTTTGTGGGGCTCTCTAGCTACTATAGTCGATTTGTGAAGAACTTTGTTTCTATTGCCACTCACATGACAAAATTGATAAAAAAGGAGATACCGTTTGAATGAACTAACAGATGTGAGGATAGATTTCAAAAGCTCAAGACTCTCTTGACATCCGCACCTATCTTAGCATTACAAATGGAAATTAAGGATTTTATTATTTATTGTGATACGTCACATTCTGGTTTGGGTGTTTTGTTAATGCAAGATAAGAATGTTATAACTTATGCCTCACATCAATTGAAGATACATGAGAAGAATTATCTAACACATGTTGGCAGCAGTAATATTTTCTCTTAAGATTTAACGACATTACCTCTATGGTGTTAAGTGTGAGCTATTTACTGATCATTGTAATTTGCAGCATAGGTTCACTCAAAAAGATCTGAATTTGAGACAACGAAGGTAGATGGAGTTACTTAAAGATTATGATGTCACCATTCTATACCATCCAGGCAAGGCTAATGTAGTGGCAGACGCTTTGAGTTGAAAGGCGGTAAGTATGGGTAGTTTAGCTTACTTAAGTGTATCTAGATGACCTTTGGCTAAGGAAATTCAAACTTGGAGTCTAAATTCATCCAATTGGGCATCTCAAAAAAATTTGTGGTGATAACTAGCATTAAAGTGAGAGCCACATTCATTGAAGAGATAAAGACCAAACAATTTAAGGATGAAAATTTGAATGAATTTAAGAAAAAGAATGTGATTGGTAAGTCACAAGACACCACTCTTGATGCGGAAGGTGTTTTTAGTTTTAAGGGGAAGATTTGTGTTCCTTGAGTTGATGATTTGACTCAAAAGTTGTTGATAGAGTCCCATGGTTCGCGATATTCTATTCATCCGGGAATAACCAAGAAGTAACGAGACTTGAAGCAAATTTATCGGTGGTCGGGCATGAAGAAGGATTTAACAGAGTTTGTGGCTAAGTGTCAAAATTTTCCACAAGAGAAGTATGAACATCAAAGGCCTGCGGGTTGGCTTTAAAGAATGTCAATTCCGAAATAGAAGTGGGAAAAATAGCCATGGATTTTGTTGTTGGTTTTCCCAACACTTTGGAAAAAGTTTGATTCTATATGGGTAGTGGTTGATATATTGACTAAGTCAGCCATTTTATTCCGGTAAGGATAGATTATAACATTGAAAAATTGGCTAAGGTGTATGTGCAAATGATATTGAGGTTTCATGGGTGCCCCTTTCTATCATCTTAGATCGTGGTACACAATGTACTTCCAAATTTTGGAGGAAATTTAATGATGAATTGGCACACAAATCGCTTTTAGTACCATTTTTCATCCCTAATAAGACGGGCAATCGGAGAGGACTATTCAAGTGTTAGAAGACATACTGAGGGCATGTGTGATTGACTTTTGGAGGACATTGGGATAAGTTCTTACCTTTGTATGAATTCTCTCATAATAGCAGTTATCACTCTAGCATTGATCTGATACTGTTTGAGGCATTATATGGGAGGGGAGGTAGATCACCCATAGGATGGTTCGAGGCTGGAGATGTGAAACCATTGGGGGTTGATTTAGTAAAGTACGCTCAAGACAATGTGAGAAGTATTCGAGCTAAGCTCTTAGCGGCTCAGAGTAGGCAGAAGAAGTATGTGGATCATAAGGTAAGAGACATGACATTTAAAATCGGTGAGAATGTTCTTCTTAAGGTATCACCCATGAAATGAGTGGTGGGATTTGGCAAGAAGGTAGACTGAGTCTGCGATACATTGGTCCATTTGAAATTCTTGTTTCTGTAGGACCAGCAGCGTATATATTGGCTTTACCTCTTAATTTATCGAAAGTTCATTTGGTATTTCATGTGTCCATGTTGAAGAACTTACATGGTGATGGGAATTATATCATAAATTGGGACTTAATTGTATTATACAAAGACCTCCAATTTGAGGAGGAACTAATTGTAATTTTTGATCTTGATGTGCGTAAGTTTAGGACCAAAGAGATTAAGTCCATGAAAGTTCAATGGAAGCATCGTCTAGTCGAGGAAGAAACTTGGGAAACTCAGAAAGATATGCGAGATAAGTATCCCTAATTGTTCATCAATTCAGGTACTACTCTATTGCTTCCTTAGCTTGCTTCCCTTAACTTTGTCATTCGGGGATATGTGATGGGTAAATTGATATCTACTATAACGAACGGGTATGGTCGATATAGAAAATCCAACAGGGAAAATTATTGGTTCGGAAATGTTTTTCATAGTAACTTGGAATTTTCCAACCTAGTCCAGATTTGGAAAAAATTGGAGTCATTAAGGTCTAGGTAAATATGGTAAAGTTTTAAGGATCTAATTATGAATTTGATCACATGAATAGACATAAAAGTCGCTAAGGAACTCGTACGACTTAACATAATTGAATTGGGCCAGTAGAACTCCCAAAATCAATCTTACCGTGAAAGATATTTTTTGAGTGTCGTTGGTGGAAGGTGTGCTGTGAAATGGGGGTCTTGGAATTATTCAAATAACTCACTGGTTTCATGAAATCCGCTGGGATGGGAATTCTCCCTTTAGGGTGGGCTCACTACAGTGGGGTGAGGAACGATGTGGCGGGCCCAATGTGAATTAAAGTCGTAAATAAATCCCCTAAACATTTTATTCTACAATTTTCAAACTTGAGAGCTAAGGAACGAAGCGCAAGCGATTCTTGACATTTTCCCACCATTCATGAGGCTAAAGGTAAGTTTTCACTCCCTGAATCTGTTTTTCAATCTGTAGAACGTAACTTAATGGGTAATTATCGATGGGGAATAGTTTTGATATGATTAAGTTTCTGAGGTTTCAAGCTTGTTTCAAGGTAGGTGATGGTTGTGATTGCGTGATATATGTTTGTTCTTGAGTCATTATGATAACTATATGTATGTTAATGTTGCATTATTGATCACACTTGTTGTAAATGAGATAGAGGAATAATGAATGCCCTGAAATCGTGACATAATTGTATGATCTTGAGAATGTACTTGTGATTGTGGCGTGTTGAATGGATCGGGTGTTGCATGCTAAAACACTACCTTGGATAGGTTGCCATGTTCTGACATAAATATGGGATCGGGTGTCGCATACCAAAATACTACCTTTGATCGGTTGCCATGTTCCGACATAAATATGGGATCGGTTGCCATGTTTCGACATAAATATTGGACCGGGTACCATGTTCCGGTATGCTAACAGTTTTGGAAAATTGGTCAATCCTTACTATTCCCACATCAAATTCGTCATGTCAGGAATGGATTATTTAATTTATTTTTGTGTTTTTAGTTGATTGTGAGCATTTGATATAAGAAAATTTTCAGCTCGTACTTTTTTGGGTAAAAAGTTTCTAGGTTTTTGTACAAAAATTCAACTTTTTTAATGGATGTTCATAGATCTTTCTTTTCTTTCAAAAAAATTTCTATTAAATTTTTTTCATGATAAGCAATAGTAAATCGAGCACTAGTTTTTCAGTTGTCTAACTAAAAGCTTTGCAAATAAATATTGCAAGTTTTCACAATTCTCTTCTTTGAGCATGAATGAAATTTGTATATTGTCATATTCTTTTGTGGTGGGTTTGGTGATGGGTGAAAAAGTAGTGGTGGCATGACTTTTTATTTCGATAATGACAATGAAACTCGTAATTTTGATGTGGATGGTGAATTTATGGTTATGATTGTGATGAATTTCAATGATAGTGACATTGTTCCGATGGTGAATTTAGTTAAATTTATGATGTTTGTTATCGATTTTTTATGATTGCAATGGTTGTGTGAAGATTCCGGTGGAGAATTTGATTATGGGTGATGAAATCTATGGTGGTGGAGAAGTGAATTTGATGATAATAGCAACAATAGTAGTAATTTAATGGTGGGTTTGATGGTGTATTGGGAAGAAGAAATTTGGTGACATGGATTTATTCTTAAAAAAATCTGACGTAATTATTGATGTGGCACTGACATGATGATGTGGCATGAGTGTGAAACACTTTCTCATCATGTTACTAGTCGTATGTACGTTAGGGTTGAAATAAATTCACTTTTAAGTAGTTCAAATATGTAATAGGTCGTCACAATAGTATAAGCATGCAACTCACTCTTTATGATAAATTTCGAGAAGAATTTATCTCTTTTCCCTATAATTAACTTTGATACAAGTAAACTCATTCTCAGTACTGATAATAATTTTTCCCCTTTCTTAGCCTTGTGTTGTTTCTCAACAAAGGAAAAGTAGCATGACAACCATGAGTTGTTGGATTTTAAAATGTCCGAATGGAAATCGAAGAGTCATAACTTTTATGAATATTTCTAAAAAGTTGTAATTTTTCTAAAGAGTTGTGACTTTTCTGAAAGGTAGTGACTGTTCTGAATTGTGACATTCCAAAGGATTGTAACTTTTCCGAGGGTTTGTGACCTTTTCGATAAGACACAATAAGCACATGTTTACACTACCTCTTGTTGTCTATAAATAGAGGGGTTTCTTCTCATTTTCAACAAACAAATCTATAATTCTTTTTATTCCACACAAACAAATTCTATTGTACTTTTGTGCTTTGAGTGGTTTGTTGACACCACAGTTTTAGGCAACAATAGTAGTTTGAACAACATGAATACCTAAGACCAATTTCTGGAAACTCTGCTTATTGAAACTCACGCAAGAAAAAGTGAATATTGAGACAAAACATGAAGAAATCGATCGGATTAGAAAGCTACTTGTCCAAAATATTTCTTTGTCGTCCATAACAGTTGCGTTGAGAACAACTATTCTCTCTAAAAAGTGGAAATCCTTCTGGACATCTATCAACAACATTGCTTATGACAACGAGGAGTATGAACGATCAGATAGATCGACAATGCACAAATTTATTTCCTTAACGGATAATGTACTACCTCTTTTTTCCCTTTTTTTTAAGAAACTCTGCTTTGTAGAAATTCAGAACAAATGAGGCTCAAACTAATGTCACATTGCTATATTTTAAAATAAAAATTAAATATATAAAAGGCGATAAGTACAAGTAAGGGGGCTAGACCTTACCTTACTAATCCTAATGAGACAAAAAATCTCTACTAATTAACAAGCTTGAAGAGATAAGAACTAGAGAAAACTAGGTATTCTATGATCACCACTGAGTTTATAATACTCTTTATGATGATATTACGAATTATGATTCTTAAATAATTCAAGAGTATAAAATATAAGAATAAATATTAGTTATCCACCTCAAAGCTCATTCGATATATATATGAACTACAACAAACAGTTCGCCCATCTAAAGTTGTCTGAAGTATTTGCCTCTTGTCTTCTTCAAATCTATCCAATAATAACGGATAGTTCATCACTTCTTCTTAGATTTGTTGGATCTTGATAAAGTTGTTGACACTATCATATGAATTTTCTTTGCTAGTCGCATCAATAGGTTCCTTGGAACAAAATCCTCACTAACCTTACCATTCAAACTATGTTGTCTTCTATGCGTCTTCTTTTGCATCTGGTTCTTCCACTTCTTTGTTGTCTAGGTGAAATGTCCCCTCTTTATCCACCTTATCAAAGCATATATCCAACATTTCTTCTTCATCTTCCCCATCAAACATGTCACTGTCCAAGTCATGAAGAATATCTCCACCTCTCCTTAGTTGCTCTACCATTAAAAAAATGTTTTAAACTTTGTGTTCAAATATAATGACGATCTGTCTTATTTTTCCGTAATTGACAAATGGATTGAATGTGTTGTGAATAATAAAGTGTAGGTTTTGACGCCTTAATGTATGTTATAGTGTTGATCCAAGTGTTCTTGACCAACCATATAGTTTTCCAGAAGTTCTTTGTAGTAGTTCATCGATTATAAACCTCAACTGCAAGAATTGCAGAATATTAGAAAATTGTGTACTAAATTGGACATATCTAAAGAGCTTAATGCTGAAAAATTTGCTTCTCTGGGATAAAGACATTAAACAAATAATTTCAAATTGTCCTCAATTGAAATCTTTGAAGCTACGTAATTTTTGTTATTTTAATCGTTTTCACATGACTTCTCCAAAATGTAGGTGATTGTTATTGATCCATCACGGTCATCCTTGTGGGGATTGGTATCCATTCGAAGGTGATACTTGTTGCTTTGAATAGTTGTTCTATATGTTGAACATTTAACAATTTCTAGGGTTTTTAATTATATAAAAATTAATTTAAGGGCTTGTAATCTTTGAACCATGCCAATCTTATACTCTACTGTGATGAATTTGCCGAAAGGGATGCAAACATGGTTAAAGATTTTTTGGTAAGCGTATGTTGTGCTAATGAGATAATGTAGTCATCCTGATTGATCTAGTTTAGTTATCAGTCGCAACTGTTTCCAGTCTTTTTATGTTCATTGTGAATAAATCTCCTGTTTCATGTTCTGCCTCATTCTTCTGTTTCGGTAATTTCCATTCTGATGTTGGAAAGGGTAGACATCTCTTACCGTTGCTGGAATGCATATGGTTGAAAATAAGTTCTTTTATGTCAAAACTTTTATTCCCCCTACTTGGCAACATTTTAAGGTCGACTCCTAAGTTGCAGAATTTGATGATATTTCATGATACGACAATATATTTTATATTCATTTTTACTTCATGATATCGTTATTCAAATATATATTGATCCCCTACATCCTCAAAAACTAACTTTATTTTTCCTTGTTCAGTATTTGTAGTACCATCATTTTTTTGAGGACTAAGTGAATGAGTTGTGGAAAGACAAGAAGTACCTCTCTTAGAAGAAAACATATTCAAAGTTTCCTTATAGAATTTTAAGAATGTAAAGGTTATATCATTATGTAGTCATACGGATACATCTGACGCAACAGAGCTCGATCAGTACTTGAAGTTCTTACTTGAACATGCGATATATCTGGAGAAACTGGTCATAGTGCCAGAGCATAAGGAATGCAATAGTTGTTCTACTAATACCTCAAATCTGAAGAAGAATTTGTTAGCTTTTCCAACATTAAAACTTAATATTTTGAAGGCAACCTTTAATTAGCACAAAAGAAAATTGCTTATCCATTAACCTAAGGTTTGTATTCATAAACAGGGGAGTTGGTTGACATCAACCCCAATAGAGATGGGGAAACAACCTTAAGAATGAGGTGCAATTGTTGTTCATCTTGTATTCCTAAGATACTTAGAGTAAAGAATGTCAAGACCCAGAATGTTGTGATTGGCACCCACGGTAACTCTGTGGTGGGAGAACCATTACTATAATCCGGAACAAGCAACTACTCTAAAACTAAGACATTTAATTTTTGGAAGCAAGTTAAATACTATGGAAAGAGATAGGGAGTTCCCATAAACTCTACCAAAAGTCTAACAATTAACTAAAAAATGCGGAAGAAATAACCTTGAACGTGAAAGTCAATGTACCAAAACATCTAACAAGATCCATAAGTCTAATAAGAAGTGTCACAACCCCAAACTAACAACTACTAACTAGAACAAAATTATTAAGTTTGAAAATGGTGGACGTAGACGAAAGAGAACTCACAACAGCCCGGAAAAATTGTCTCATCCTTAAATTCGATCGGCAATCATTAATCTTCTAAACAAGGTTTGTCAATAGCCGCTTGAAGATGCCATGTACTCAAAAAAATAAGAGCAAATGTAGTATTAGTACACAACCACTGTGTACTGGTAGGATCACACGACTATCCCACTATTTTATTTGTAGGAGTAAATTGGTGTAAAGTTAAAGAAGTTTACAGCTAAAACGAATTTAAGATCGAAAGTTGAAAAAGGAAATCAAGAAGACAACTTAATGGAATAAATTCAATACAATAATGTATAAGGAAAAGTGCAACCTTAAGCGGAATTGAATGTATCAAGTTGCTACCACGTCGAAGACTTTGAGTGTATCAGTGCGTATAGCACCAAACGGACAGAGTTTCACGCATACAACAATTCCGATCTGTTTGGGTTTTGAATTCTCAGTTGGTTTTGGACTCAATTATTTTGTTTAGGATTTTCTACATCTATAAATAGTCCATAGAAATGTTTTATAGAGATCAAATATAGGACGGAATCTAGAGGAGGTACTTTAGAAGAGATAGTCGTCAATACTTTTTAGGTTTCTTTTCTTCTTGTGTTTTCTTAGATATTAGTAGCTAAACATCCTTGTTTTGGGGTTGTACCTATGAATGGATTGGTTGTTATTAAAGGCTTTTGAATTAATTTTTGGTTGTCATGATAAGTTACTTCTATATTCTTGTTTTAGTATTTCTTGACTGGCCATCTAGAGATAAATATATTGTCTAATCTTAAAATCGAGAAAGAATGGGTTAGATAGACCAGAGAATATAGAGTGCTCAATTGACCCATTAGATTGAGGTGATTTATGTTTAGGAGTGACTCCCGGATGAACAACTTGCTTGGTTACGAAACATGATAAAATATAAATATTTGTTAGTTAGTCTACTTATCCCTGCTCAACAATGTAGTTAGATAGATAATTGGAGTAGGCGACGAGAGGTGTGTAGCCCGACTCATACAATTAACCCTATAGACTAGTAACTTGACAAATAAAATTAGTTTAAAGCCAATAATATGATACATGAGATTCAATACATGTTGCAGCCCTGAGATTATTCAACCATTGTAAGTAATTTTCTTATTTTATTCCTGCATTCTTTTCTTTTGGCACTATTAAATAAATAATTATATTAGTATAATTTAGTAAAAATAGTTAATTAACAATTCCTCTGGGATTGATAATCTGGTTCTTTTAAGAGACACTATATTACTTTCGCAACCACGTACACTTGCGTGTGCAATTAGGAGCAACAGAGTGTTCTAAAAAATCTTATATATTTGTGAGAAAATCTCTTTTTACATGTACCTTTTTTTTATTTATATTTAAACTAGGCAATTTATCATCACTTCGCGCGTTCATAAGTAATAATTGCATTAAACTTGCAAATAATTTTTTACTAATATTCATACATTAAAAATAATCCATAAATAGGTTCTTAATTAAATTTGATTATTTTTCATTATCACATAACTTAAGAAATGAATTATTCCCGAAATAATAAATCATTGGTTCTTTAATCAACATTAATAGGGAAATAAAGTAGAAAATAAGAATATATATTCAAAGGCATTTCGAGATAAAACATATTTAAGTTGTATAGATTATACAATTGTGATATATGTCTTAGTAGAAAATTCAAAAATTTGTTAACCTATTCAAAAATGAAATAACGCTTGAACATGAAAGAAATTATATTTTTTGAACTTGCATAATGAATTTCTTAAATTGATAAATGGGAAATTTCATATCTATGTAAAAATAGATAATATTTAAGCCTATATATAGTACTTTTAAGTTGTAGAATCTAATATAGAATATCAAAACATGAATTCTTGGAACTGAATACAATAATTATTTTCTTCACAATGAATATACATACTATATGTGTGTATGTTCAATATAATCGGAGACAATAACTTTGAAGAAACATAAACAACAGAGTTATAACATGTACTCAAAAACAATAATTAATATCATAAGCATAAATTAATGAGTGTAAAAAATATACGAGGATACGTAAAAATAGAATGAAATAGAAAGAAAAAAGTCGAGTCCAGTGAATGCACAATGTCCCTTTAAGAAAATTATTCCCCTCCAATGCAAGAGGTTTAAAGAATTACATCCTCTCAGGATGAAACGATTTTATTGACCAACATATTGATACAAAAAAAGTGGTGTTAGTAACAGGAGCAAAGTACACAAATATTTAATTTTGTGGAAGTAGAAGAAGAAAATCAAAATTTTTGTTGTTTTAAAATGAGAGGAATTCCCTCTATTAATAGAAAACAAAGGATAGTGTGAACAAATATTTATTTTGACTTATCAGAAAGGTTACAACTATTTGAAAAAGTTGCAACTCTTCTAAAAGTTCACAACCTTTCATAAAAGTCACAATTTTTCATAAAGTCACAACTTTCATTAAAGTCGCAATTCTTCATTAAAGTCACAACTTATTAAAAAAAATCGCAATTTTTCATGAAAGTCACAACTTTTGATAAAAAATCACGACTCTTCACTAAAGTCGCAAGTTTTCATAAAAGTCATATATGTTCATGAAAAAAGAAAGGATAATTTTGGAACTAGAATAATTTAAAGGAGAATTCTAGTCTGTGGTGGTGCCACATAGGCGGGCCTAGAATTCTCCGTTATATATATACTAGGTTAATTATCCGTGCTTCGCACGAGATTGAACTATTTTATTAAGTTTACATATGATCATTCGTTAATATTCGTATTTTTGATACATACACTATATTTTCAAGAATATTTTATCTTAAGGTAAAGCGTTCCTATGATATCAAAGTGCTATTTTTCTTTAATTTTCATTTTTGTTATACAAATACTATGAGTCATAGATAGATTTTATGTATACAAAAGAAGTGTAAGAAAATCTCCCTGGAAAAAGATGCAATGAAATTTTTTAAATACGAACAAATTATAAAGAGCAACATTAGATGCTAAAAAAGAGACTGAAAAACGTCGAACAACAATACTCCCAAGTAAAGTTGAACATCACGTCTATACAAGATCATAATTACCTATATTCAAATGGACGACGTTCGACTCCTTTCTTATGAACCTCCATCAATATTTATTTTTTTATTTTTATGTCATATTGAGTATATGCTAAAAATAACCCAAAAATTCTTATTATCATAAATGTTTTTTTGTCATTTTCTCAAAATAGTCAGTACTATTTTTAAGGTTTCATATCACCGGCCCCAACTTTTTTTGGGTTAAACCATAGTTATTGTTATGATTATAGTATGGAGTTATAAAAAACTAATGCAATTACCAATCAAGCAGTAGGTGACATCTGAATGTTCACTACGGGATGTACTAAACAAAAATTTTGACATATAACATATTAAAATCTCACAACATAATTTTTTGTGCTCTTGAACTCACAAATATCAAAAACAATAATATAATAAATGCGACCTTACTTTTCTAACAATGAAGAAGAAAAAGGCATGTTGCTTAATATATTTTTCAAAAGAAGTCTTTCAGGTTGTTTCCAAATTTACGGTTCACAAATTTAATTGAAAGAAGCCAAAAAAAACGTTATTACTTCTTTATCAAAAAAAATTAAAAACTTTATAAAAGGAATGGATTATCACTACAGAAAAATGATCTTTAACGATAATTAATAGTTTAATTATTGATAAATATGTATTTTAGAGGCAATTGGTACTCTGTATAAATGTTCCTAAAGTCTATAGAAACATTGAATCCAATCAAAGTTAATTAATGTTGGTAAAGGCTATGGCCCTCTTCGTGAACGTGCACATTTATTGGCGATAAAAAAAACATTTTGCCATAGTCTATTGTAGACATTTCTTAGTTTCACAAAAAACTTGATCTCTTATATGCCCAAAATAAGAGAAAAAGAAATATGACAAATTAGTTAATTTGCGATAAAAGATGTGGACTAATTGTCTTTATACAGATATTCTAGGAATAGTGCAATGGTATACAAAATGTTTGTACCAAAGAAAAAACAAGTAGAATAATATACCAACTGTGGAAAGCAAGAGAGAAATCATTTTGGGTTTTTTAACAAACTTCATCATTGGTTCTATATTAGTTATCAAATATTTGTTGTTGTGTGCTATCAAATACTGCACAACACACAAACAATTTTCCCTAAAAGTGTATGAAGAAAACCTGTAGAAAGGAACAAAAGAGAAGATAGATTTTCAATCATCCTCACTGGAATTTTGAACATAATTCAAAAAAAATCACCAAAATTGCAAAAAGAAGTTGAAATCGATACATGATTCACTATGATTTGTAGTAAAAAATTAATCTTAATGAAATAGGAGGAAGAAAACTTTGAGAAATGAAACACACTTTATAAGAAACTTAATTAATGTATTTGAATTTGAAAAAACCTACAAATAATAATGGAAGAATAAAAGATTTGTTTACTATAGAAACAAATGTAATGAATTCGACCATTTCAGCAGCAGATCGCATTGCAATTGAAATCAATTTTCTTTGTTTATATGAAGAAATCTTTAGAAATGGACAAAAGATAAGATCAATTTTCAATCATCCTTGAAACTTTAACAAAGTTAAAAAAAGGTCACCAAAATAGGAAAAAAAATATGTCATAGTTACATGAATCACTATGACTTACAGTAAAGATTAAGCTCCATGAAAACTTTCAAGAATGAAACAAACTTCATATAAACTTAATTAATGTATTTGAATTTGAATACCCTATAGCAGGAAAAAAACCTTATAAATTATAGCTGCACAATACTCCTTTGTTTATAGACAATAAAAGTAGTGTGAACGAATGTTTATTGTGCCTTATCAGAAAGGTCACAACTCTTTGAAAAAGTTACAATCCTTCAGAAAGGTCTCAACATTTCATAAAAGTCACAATTTTTCATAAAAGTCGCAACTCTTCATAAAAGTCACAACTTTTCTAAAATATCACAACTTTTTCATAAAAGTAATAACTTATCGTAAAAAGGGAGGGATAGTTTTGGAAATAAATAAATTTAAAAGGGAATGCTGATTTATGGTGGCGCTATGTAGGCGTGTCTAGGCTTCTCTTTTATATATATATATGCTAATCTTGACACAAATCCTCTTGCCTTGAAATTTTCTTCACTTGATTAAAGCTTCTCTAGTCTTCCACACACAAAAATTGTATCACATATAAATCTTTCTATGAAAATAATGTTAAAAGATTTGTATTTATAGGAAACAATATAGCTTTAGAATATGAAGATTCACTTACAAAGTTGAACGGTCAAGTGTTACAAAAATTAAAGACAAATATTAATTAAGAACATAAATTAATTTAGAAGATAAACCATATACATGCATCTATTTAAAGAGATAACTTTTATTTTTATTATTTTTATTTAATTTACTCACATGTATACAAACTAAAAATATTATAGAAACTATACTATTTATTGTTTAATTAATTAATTATGTAATAACATTTGTATTTAGTATAAGGGCAAAATGGTAATTCAACCTTTTACTTTGGAGCTTTCCACTTATAATAATATATGATGATATGATATGATATATGATATGATATGTGTGCGTGTGGAGAGAACGATGTTTTATAACTTTTTTTAATTAACATAGAGGTAAAATTGTAATTCAACTTTAATAATGCATAATACGAACAGTCAAAATTCATTGAATCCCGAAATAAATATTAAATGAAAAAATAATATTTTAAATAATTTCAAGAAAATAAATTAAAGTAGATATTTTAATTAAGAATTATTCTAAAGAAGTGCAAAGGTCATTAACATTTTTATTAAAATAAGAGAAAATAGTCAATACCCCCTTAACCTATTATTGAATTTCCAACTACACACTTATTCTTCACGGGAGTCGTATCACCTCCCTAAATTATTTTAAAATGGAACAATTACACCCTTAGATGCTGACGAAAGTGTTCTCACTCTCTTGGAGGCATGTGGAAGTCATCAGAATTAATAAATAATACTATAATAATATTTTTAAATTTAACTTTTTATTAGATATATTTTTTTTTACTTTTCTCTTTAAGTTTTTTGTTTCTTTTTTCTTTTTTTCTTCTCTTTCTCATTACTCAACATTCACTCCACCACCATTTCCTACACTTTGAACCACTATCATTGCACCAACCACATTTTTTGTCCATCTTCTAATACTTTTTAGGATTTGCTTCACTAGTTTCTACAAACTAACGCTGCAAATCATCAAAAATAAAACCAGAAAAAAATAGAATTATTAAATACCTTCCATCATAAAAATTCATTCTATTATTAGATTTTTTTAAATTATTGGAGAAATCAAGTCAATTAAAACAATTATGACTATATAATAGATTTTTCGATCATGAATTTCATAAACCAACCAAACATGAGTTTTGGGTATATAATTTGGGTCATCATCCAAAAAAATTCATTTTTATCAATCTCAAGTTATTTCAAAATATCAACACCATTAATCTACTTTCTAATCGATTTTGGGTTAGTAACATACATCAACCATCAGATTTTATATTCAATCTCTATTGTTGTTTGAAGACCCAAGAATTTAAACATCGCAAAATCATAAATAAATATTACAAATTTGGTGTCATGGAGACAAAGAAATAACAAAATAAAAATTTTAAAAACAAAAGAAAAGAGATGAATTATCAAGCGTCAAGGTGTCTGAAGGATGATATGAAATGATGAAAAAATGATACTAAAAATAACTTTAGATTTTTTTCGTGGGTGAGTGATTTGAAATTAGAAGGGAATGAAAACCAAAAAAAAGAAAAGAAGAAGAAGAAGAAGAAGAAGAAGATGGAACAAAAAAGTATACATATTTTTGCAATTAATGAAAAAAGTGATAAAGAGAAAAAAAATATATAAATAAGAAAAGATAAGAGCTGGCGCGAGTGCGCATCACTACATATTGAGAATGTGGTTGTCTAGTTTCAGGGTGGTATATATTTTGTTTTTAAAAAACTCAGGGGGGTAATAGGACTCCCGCAAAGTATAAGTGTGTAGTCGAGAATTCGGTAATAGATTAGGGAGGAATTTGTCTATTTTCTCTTAAAATAATATAATTTAATATTTAGATTAAATAGTTAAATATTTTTATAACATTTTAATTTATAGTAAGGGTAAAATCGTAATTCAACTTTTAACTTTTTTGGTTCCCTCTTATAATAATACTAGTATATGGGCACGTGCATTGCACGTTTACTTCTTAATGATGAATATGAACTATTAAAAAATCACATATTTTTTTAAAAAATAATATTTGAGTTACAATAAAAATATAAAAAGTATAATAATAAACATTTTAGTGTATAAACTTATTAATAAAAGGGCAATGCGTGATTTAACTTTTAAAAAAATGTTTGTAGTGTATAGTTAACTTGAAGAATGTTTTTTGCATTTAGTCCTCCCTTTATTATAATTTTGATATAGAAATTTTATATTTGTTTTAAAAGACAAAATAAAGTAGCAAAAACAAACATGGAGGAACACTATCTTATGATTAACTTCCTTAAAATGACTTTTTTGTCTCATAGAATAGAGTAAAAATAATGAAATTCTTCCCTAAAATGTCTCTCTTGTCTCATAGAATAGAGTAAAAATGTTGAAATTAAATTAATAGTTACACAGGATATACATTTCAAGAAGATAAAATGTTTGACATTAATTAGTAAAAGATGAAATTCTCCTTCTCATTAAGTAGAATGCAATTAAGTAATTCAAATTTATAAATAAGAAACTTATTAGAAGGAAATAACTAAAGATTTAAAGTGCAATGATTGGTATTTAAATTATATAATTATACAAATAAAATATTAATATTTAATTAAATAAATCAGATTTTAATTTAATGGAGAGCCAAAATGACAATATTAGTTTTCTTACAATTAAAAGTTTGTTAGAATATATTTTACATTTTTTGTTAAATAATTAATAGGAGCAATATTTGGTCAAAGGATAAAAGATCTTATAACTTCTTAAGCATTTTGGTGTATCATTTTTTGATTGTGGGATTTGGATCTCATGATAATTTTAATGAAAATTGTCTAAAAACTATAGATTTTTTTATGAAATGGGAATTACTTGAAGCATGGATATTGAGGGGTAGAGTGGTCATTGTCCTAGCTAGATATTTTGATGAAGTTTGTTAGAAGTCAGCTAGACATGTGTAGTTAGTTACCAGCTGTGTATAAGCATATATACTCTGTAGTGTGTATTTTTTGTTTTTTAATTCATTCTCTAAGTAATAAACATCTCATTTTCCTCTCACTGCTTAGCTCTGTCAGATGGCTAACAATGGTGTTTGAGAATTGTTTACATAAAGAATCTATCATGGTATCAGAGCAACAACCACAACAATGAGTTGAATTAATCGATCCAAGGAGGAAGACGATTGCAGAGAAGAGATCAGTGAGTTTGCTAGCTCCGGGAAGTAATGGCGGCCACGAAGATCGATCACACGCATGCGCTTTTCATCCACCCTTCCGTTACAACAGGAGGTCCGATAATTCCTATTCAATTGACAGGATCTGAGAATTATTCTCTTTGGAGCAGGTCGATGCGAATCCAATTGCTTGGGAAGAACAAGTTGGGTATCGTTGATGGAACCTGGAAGAAAGGGGATTTCATTACAGATCTAGCTCATCAATGGGATAGATGTGATGCTATTGTAATAGGATGGATATTAGGATCCGTAACAAAAGAATTACACACAGGAATTGTATATGCAGAAAATGCAAAAATGATTTGGGATGACTTGAAAGAGAGGTTTGATAAAGTGAATGCCTCTCGAGTTTATCAACTACACAAGGAGATCGCAACATTGGTTCAAAAACTGATAGTATATCAGTGTATTTCTCAAAGCTAAGACATCTTTGGGCTGAATTTGATAATATGACACCACCACCATGTGACTGCACTAAATCGAAGGAGTTTATGCAATACATGCAAGGCATGAAGGTGATGCAATTCCTTATAGGGCTGAATGAGAACTACGAACAAGCACGTAGTCAGATCCTGATGACAAGTCCTACTCCTACCTTTAACAAATCTTACTCTATGCTGATAGAAAGAGAGAGCAAGAGGTCAATCGCTAGTTCTTCAAGTTCAGGGGAAAGACTTGACTTAGGGGCTATGATGGCAGGAAAAGGAAATAGCTATAACAAACCACAGAAGAACTGGAATCTACAATGTGATTACTGTAAACTCAAAGGACATACTATGAACATATGTTATCGGCTAGTTGGATATCCACCAAGATACATAGGAAAGAAGAAAGAGGGAGTTCCTCCAGCTTCTAACACACATAATGATCATGCTGAGAACGTCAATGCACACAGGGGAATACTGCATATAATGTTAAAACTGAAAATGTTAATCCGAATGCACATGCAGGAAATCTCAGGACCAACTACTTACCTGGACATGGAGACTTTCAGAGAGCACCACATCTTACAAATGAGCAACATGATAGAATCGCGAATATGCTCGGCAAGGAAGGAAAACAAGAGCACATGGCTAATATGGCAGGTATTGATTTCCACAACTTATCTATTGTTGAACAGGTCAAGTGGATAATAGATACGGGGGCAACAAATCATATGGTTGCAAGTTTAGATATGTTGTCAGATATAAAGGAGGTAAAAATAGATCATAATAGAAAAGTGCATTTGCCAAATGGTGGAGTCACCATGGTGTCTCATACAGGAAAGTGTAAAATCTCAGACACAGGAGTCCTTAACAATGTTCTATTTATTCTTGACTTCAAATACAACCTTTTATCAGTCTCAAAAATTACTAAAGAGCTCAAGTGTTTTGTTTCCTTCTATCCTGATTTTTGCCTATTTCAGGACCTTGCCAGTGGTATTTTGAAGGGGATTGGTAAGGAGACTGATGGTTTGTACCTACTTGCTTCACTTCTACACAATGGAACACATAATGGAACTTGTTCCACTGATACATCTGTGACAAAAGCCAACATCGCGGAGAAGAAAAAAGATGATATACTGCTGTGGCACAGGAGATTAGCTCATACCTCTAATTGTTCTATAAAAAATTTGTTTGGCTAGTCTTGATGAATGTAGATCAGTCTTAGCTGATTGTGAGGTTTGTCCTTTAGCCAAGCACACTCGACAGGCTTACTCTACTAGTTGTAGTGTATCCAATAAAGTTTTTGAGCTATTGCATGTTGATGTATAGGGACCATATCATACGGCTACCTTTGATGACAATAAATACTTCTTAACCATAGTCGATGATTTCTCTCATATTACTTGAATATTCTTGTTGAAGTTCAAAAGTGATGTGTTCTTAATTATGAAATCTTTTTTAGAATGATACATACTCAATTCAATGTTGTTGTGCAAGTGGTAAGATCTGATAATGGAGGAGAGTTTGTCAACACTGATATGCAGAATCTATTTCAAGATTTGGGTATTGTTCATCAGAAACTTGTGTCTACACTCCTCAACAAAATGGAGTAGCTGAAAGAAAGCATAGACATTTGCTTGAATTGGCTAGGGCATTGAGGTTTCAGGGTTGCATTCCATTGAAATTTTGGGGTCACTGCATTTTGCATGCTACATATGTGATTAACAGATTGCCGTCTACAGTTCTTAAAGGGAAGTCTCCTTATGAACTGTTCTTTGGTAGAAAGCCATCATTTGATCATATCCGGACTCTTGGGTGTCTTTGTTATGCTAGTGTGTTACCTCGAGTGGAAAAAATTTCCCCTAGAGCAGTTCCCTCAGTCTTCATGGGGTATTCTAGTCTTACCAAGGGGTACATATTGTTTGACTTAGCCAAGAAAATTTTTTTTATCAATAGAGATGTGATTTTCAAAGAACATATCTTCTCATTTCACAGTGTTACTGCACCTGTTACTTCTGTTGCTAAGTTCCCTGGTTCCTTCGATTATGATCTTTTTGAACCAACTAGTTGTTAAATTTGACAAGATTCAAAAATGGATTAATGAGAAGATATGATAATTAGGAGGATAATTCTTCATTGGTAAAAAAGTCAAGATAGCACCTTTTGTAGGTGAAATTTAGGTGAACAATAAATTGGTTTCACAAGGTAAATCTTGACATTTTGACATATTGTGATGTCATGGATGACATCAACTTGTTCCTTCGATTATGATCTTTTTGAACCAACTACTTGTTAAATTTGACAAGATTCAAAAATGGATTAATGAGAAGATATGGTAGTTAGGAGGATAATTCTTCATTGGTAAAAAAAGTCAAGATAGCACCTTTTGTAGGTGGAATTTAGGTGAATAATAAATTGGTTTCACAAGGTAAATCTTGACATTTTGACATATTGTGATGTCATGGATGATATCAATAGGAAGAATTCACTCCTATAAATAGGTAGCTCCTAATTCATTTGTAACATATCTCTCACTTGCCTTCTCATCTCCTAAGGCATTTCTTCCTCTTTCTCTCTTGTAGTATTTCACTTGTACTCCTTTGGAGTGAAATAAATATTGGTTGGTTGTGTCCGAGGACTAGGCAAAAAAAACAAAAATTTGCCAAACCTCGTTAATTCCTGGTGTTCCTTTTGTTGTTGTCTCATTTACTATTTATTAGCTACCTTTAGATATAGCAGTTGTGATTCCATCACTCTCTATATATTCGGCTTCCGCAACAATTGGTATCAGAGCAAAAGGTATTATCTGAGTATGCTATGTGGTTGCAGCATAGTCTGAACTTCCACATCAGAAAAAGATTTACTTTGGTCTTTGCATTGTTAGCTAGTAAATAGTATTTGTAGTAAAACGGGAGACAAGAAAAATGATGAGTCCACATCAAGTGTCAATAATACGTCATCATTGGCATCTTCGCTTATGACAAGAATTGTGTCAAATGCGAAATTTGCAGTTGAAATTTTTGACGGGTCAGGACATTTCAGAATGTGGCAAGACGAGGTCCTTGATGTTCTTTTTCAACAAGGGCTAGATATTGCCATTGAAGAAAAGAAAACAGACGGTGTAGGAGAAGAAGATTGGAAGATTATCAACCGTGTTGCTTGCGGTACCATTCGATCTTACCTTGCAAGAGAACAAAAGTATCCATACACGAAGGAAACATCTGCAAATAAATTATGGAATTCATTGTAGGAGAAATTCTTGAAGAAAAACAGTCAAAATAAGCTTTACATGAAAAGAAGACTGTTACGCTTCACTTATATTCTTGGTAGCACAATGAATGATCATATCACCAGCTTTAATAAGTTGGCGACAGATTTGCGGAATATGGACGTGACTTTTACGGATGGAGATATGGCCTTAATGTTGTTAAGTTCACTTTCCGATGAGTTCGAGCATCTTGAAACGACTCTACTGCATGGGAATGATGAAGTATCTCTCAAAGAAGTTTGTTCTGCCTTATACAGTTATGAACAAAGAAAGAGAGAAAACCAAAAAGGCGGAGAAGCAGAAGCACTGATTGCGAGAGGTCGTTCTCAAAATCATATGAGAACGAAGAAAGGGAGATCCAAGTCAAGATCGAGACTCAGCAAAGATGAATGTGCCTTTTGCCGAGAAAAAGGGCATTGGAAGAAAGACTGCCCAAAGTTGAATAGCAAAGCCAAACCAAATAATGGGAAGGCTGTCATGGATTCAAATGTGGCTGATTGTGATGACTTCGATTACTCACTAGTTACAACAGATCCATCCAAATCATCTGATGTATGGTTGATGGACTCAGCTTGTAGTTATCATATGTGTCCCAATCGGGACTGGTTTATTGATTTACAACAAGGAGAATGTGGAGTTATTCACACTGCAAACAATAATCCTCTTACCGCATATGGTGTTGGTTCAATCCAATTAAGGAACCATGATGGATTAAGTAGAACATTAACAGATGTTCGATATGTACCAGATTTGAAACAAAATCTCATTTCTGTAGGAGCCCTAGAATTAAAGGGGTTCAAAGTCATTGCAAATAATGGCGTGATGAGAATATGCTCTGGTGCACTAGTGGTAATGAGGGCAATTCGAAGAAATAATAACATGTACCACTATCAAGGTAGTACAGTTATTGGGACAGCGACAACAACATCCAATGACGAGAAGGAGGTAGAAATGACCAAGCAGTGGCATATGCGCTTGGGACATGCTGGAGGGAAATCCTTGAAAACTTTATCGAATCAAGGATTGCTAAAAGGAGTAAAAACTTACAACTTGAAGTTTTGTGAGCATTGTATCAAGGGAAAGCAAACAAGGGTTAAATTTGGAACAGCTATCCATAATACTAAAGGTATTTTGGATTATATTCATTCGGATGTTTGGGGTGCTTCCAAAACACCTTCATTAGGTGGGAAACACTATTTTGTAACCTTTGTTGATGACTTTTCTCGAAGATTGTGGGTGTATACGATGAAAACAAAAGATGAAGTTTTGGGAATTTTTCTCAAATGGAAGGCGATGATAGAAACTCAAAGTGGTAGAAAGATCAAGTGTCTTCGCACAGACAATGGTGGCGAATACAAAAATGATTTTTTTCAAAAAATTTATGAGGAAAATGGCATCGTCAGACATTTCACCGTCAGAAATACACCACAACAAAATGGAGTGGCAGAACGCATGAACCGAACTTTGCTGGAGAAAGTTCGGTGTATGTTGTCCAATGCTGGCTTGGGCAAAGAATTTTGGGCTGAGCCAATAACATATGCGTGCCACCTCATTAATCGTCTACCATCTGCTGCTATTGGTGGGAAGACACCATTTGAAAAATGGTATGGAAAACCTGTTGAAGATTATGGTTCTTTATATGTATTTGGCTCAATTGCATATTATCATGTAAGAAAGTCAAAATTGGACCCAAGAGCAAAGAACACTTTATTTATGGGAATTACTTCTGGAGTCAAAGGATACCGTTTATGGTGTCCAGAGACAAGAAAAGTTATTTTCAGCAGGGATGTTACCTTTGATGAATCTGCCTTGACAAATAAGGTAACACTTGAAGAAGCCAAACAAATTGATGGTGCTTCAAAGCAGGTGGAGTTTGAGGGAAAGATAATTTTCCCAACATAGGGATCAAATGAGGAAACAAGAGAAGATTTTCCTCTTGAAGGAGAGCCAGTCGAAGAGGAGGTTTCATCTCAAGAACCTCAACCACAACCTGAATCAATAGCAACAAGCAAGCCAAAAAGGACAATAAGAAAACCTGCTCGACTCACAGTTATGGTGGCTTGTGCTAACTCAATTGCAGCCGATGACATTCCTACCACTTATAAAGACGCAGTCCAAAGTTCACAAGAAGATAAGTGGAGGAATGCCATGGATGAAGAAATGCAATCCCTTCATCAGAATCATACATGGAGATTGGCCAATCTCCCATATGGCAAGAAAGAAATTGGGTGCAAATAGGTATTTGAAAAGAAAGAAGGATTTCCTAACCAAGAAAATGTTCGCTACAAAGCAAGATTGGTGGCCAAAGGATATGCTCAAAAGGAGGGAATTGATTATAATGAGGTATTTTCTCCAGTTGTAAAACACTCCTCTATTAGAGTTTTGTTGGCTTTGGTAGCACAGTTGAATTTGGAACTAGTTCAGTTGGATGTAAAAACTGCTTTTTTACATGGAGACTTGGAAGAGGAAATCTATATGACTCAGCCAGAAGGATTCAAAGTTGATGGAAAAGAAAATATGGTGTGCAAACTTGAAAAATCATTGTACAGATTGAAACAATCTTCTAGACAATGGTACAAATGATTTGACAAGTTTATGTTGCAGCAAAGGTACATAAGAAGCAAATACGATCATTGTGTGTATTTGCGCAAGCTTGAAGATTATTCCTTTATATATCTTCTTCTATATGTTGATGATATGTTGATAGCTTCTAAAAGTCAAGAAGAAATTGAGAAGCTAAAGATTCAACTAAGAAAGGAGTTTGAGATGAAGGATTTGGGTGAGGCAAAGAAGATTCTTGGCATGGAGATAAAAAGAGATAGACATTCAAAAAAACTCTATTTATCTCAGAAAGAGTATTTGAAGAGAGTACTAAACCGATTCGGTATGAATGAAAAAATGAAGTCGGTTAGCACTCCGCTTGCTCCTCATTTTAAGCTTAGTGATGTTATGTCACCTAAGAATGAAGTTGAACGAGAATATATGTCAAGAGTACCATACGTGAATGATATTGGTAGCTTGATGTATGCAATGGTTTGCACAAGGCCAGATATTTCACACGTTGTTGGAGTTGTAAGCAGGTACATGCACAATCCTGGAAAGGATCATTGGCAGGCTGTAAAATGGATTCTACGGTATATTCATAATACTGTAGATGTTGGTTTGGTTTTCGAGCAGAAAGATAGTCAATATCTTATTGGATATTGTGACTCAGATTATGCAGGTGATTTGGATAAACGAAGATCAACTACTGGTTATGTTTTCACTATTGCAAATGCACCAGTTAGTTGGAAGTCTACTTTGCAGTCAACAGTTGCTTTGTCTACCACTGAGGCAGAGTACATGGCAATTACAGAGGCTGCGAAGAAAGCAATTTGGCTTCAAGGTACTTAGAGAGCTTGGTATTGGACAAGAAGAAATCACAATATTTGTGATAGTCAGAGTGCTATTCAATTAGCAAAGAACCAAGTTTATCATGCAAGGACGAAGCACATTGACATCCGATATCATTTCATACGAGAGATCATAGAAGATGGTGGAGTCATAATGCAGTTAATTCATACTACGGATAATCCTGCTGATATGTTGACAAAAGTGGTAACTGCGGTCAAGTTTCAACATTGTTTGAAATTGATCAACATTGTTGAACATTGAAGATTATGATTGAAGACACAATCAAAATTGTTGTTGAGAGAAAGTTAAAAATGGAGAATCTTGCCAAGGTGGAGATTTGTTAAATTTGACAAGATTCAAAAATGGATTAATGAGAAGATATGGTAGTTAGGAGGATAATTCTTCATTTGTAGAAAATTCAAGATAGCACCTTTTGTAGGTGAAATTTAGGTGAACAATAAATTGGTTTCACAAGGTAAATCTTGACATTTTGACATATTGTGATGTCATGGATGACATCAATAGGAAGAATTCACTCCTATAAATAGGTAGCTCCTAATTCATTTGTAACATACCTCTCACTTGCCTTCTCATCTCCTAAGGCATTTTTTCCTCTTTCTCTCTTATAGTATTTCACTTGTACTCTTTTAGAGTGAAATAAATATTGGTTGGTTGTGTCCGAGGACTAGGCAAAAGAAAATAAAAGTTTGCCGAACCTCGTTAATTCCTGGTGTTCCTTTTGTTGTTGTCTCATTTACTATTTATATACCTTTAGATATAGCAGTTGTGATTCTATCACTCTCTATATATTCGGCTTCCGCAACACGACTCCTATGGATGTCCATATAGACGAACATGTTCCTAGCCTAGTTGATACTCGATCTGATTCTACTGCCTCAGATCATTCTTATCATTCTATGGACCCTGTTCCTATGTCTATTCCTTCTTCTGAAGTTTCTCATTCTGATCCTTGTTCATCTATAACTCACTTGCCTGTTCCCCTGAGAAGATCACAAAGGGTGTCTAAGGAGCCTCTTTGGCATGTTGACTATATCACCAGGAAATCTTCTGCACATGCTTTGTGTCCCATCATTGCTTACCTCTCTTATGAGGCACTCTCTCCTTCTCACCAAGCTTATCTTAGTGCTTTTTCCACTGTTCAGGAACCTAAGTCCTATAAGGAAGCTATTCAAGATAGTAGATGGATAGAGGCCATGAATTCTGAATTGCGGGCCCTCCAAGATAATCGTACCTGGAAGTTGGTGCAACTTCCTCTTGGCAAGACTGCCATTGGGTGTCGATGGGTCTATAAGGTGAAGTTAAAAGCTTCCGGTGAGGTTGAAAGGTTTAAGGTACGGTTGGTTGCCAAGGGGTATAACCAACAAGAAGGTCTTGACTACCATGAAACTTTTTCCCATGTTGTTAAAATTGCCACAATTCGAGTTGTTTTGTCTCTGGCTGCTCAACATAATTGGCATGTGCATCAGCTCGATGTCTATATTGCTTTTTACAGGGTGATTTATATGATGAGGTATATATGCAGCTTCCTCAGGGTTTATCAAGTCCGGGGGGCACTGGTACTGTTTGCACACTTGTTAAATCCCTTTATGGGCTAAAACAGGCTAGTCGACAGTGGAATCTCAAATTATCTGAAGCATTAACACATTCAGGTTTCGTCCAGAGCAGTTTAGATCATTCCTTGTTTATAAAGAAACAAGGAAATGATATTACTATTATCTTGATCTATGTGGATGACATGTTGGTAACGGGAAGTAATCTAGCTCTTATTGAAGAGACTAAAGCATCATTGTATCAGAAATTCAAGATTACAGACTTAGGGACTCTAAAGTTTTTCCTTGGAATGGAGTTTAGCAGATCTTCCAAGGGAATACTTATGAATCAGAGGAAATATGCACTTGAGATCATTTCAGACCTAGGAATTGGCTATGTGAAGCCTGCTTGGACACCTTTGGAGGCAAACACAAAGTTGACAACACAGGAATTGGATGAATTGATGAAAAGAAATGAGTTGGTGAAAGGAACAGATGATGAGATATTGGAAGAAAAAACACAATATCAAAGATTGATTGGAAAGATGTTGTATTTGGCGCTATCAAGACCTGATATTGCTTTCTCAGTACAGACACTTAGCCAGTTCCTACAACAACCTAAGAAATCTCACTGGGATGCAGCAGTTAGAGTCATGAAGTACATTAAGAGAGAACCAGCTTTGGGAATTTTGTTGAGTAGTAAGACATCCAACTTATTAACGGTGTTCTGTGATTTAGATTGGGCTTCATGTCCAAACACAAGGAGATCATTTTCAGGCTTCCTTATTAAGCATGGAGACTCATTAGTTTCTTGGAATTCAAAGAAACAGAATGTGGTGTCCAGAAGCTCAGCAGAAGCTGAGTATAGGAGCATGGCTAATGCAGTATCTGAAGTGGTATGGTTGACGCATTGATGAAAGAACTGAATGAAGAAATAACTACACCAGTAGTTGTGTACAGTGATAGTAAAGCAGCACTACAGATTGCAGTTAATCCCGTTTTTCACGAACGGACGAAACACATTGAAATAAACTATCATTTTATTAGGGATAAAAGTCAAGAAGGGCTGATCAAGACAGTTCATGTGAGTTCCAAAGATCAACTAGTAGATGTGTTGACTAAAGGACTGCCACGATAACAACACGAATTTCTAGTGAGCAAGCTTAGTATGCTGAACATCTTCATACCTATCAACTTGAGGGGGAGTGATGAAATGGGAATTACTTGAAGCATGGATATTGAGGGGTAGAGTGGTCATTGTCCTAGCTAGATATTTTGATGAAGTTTGTTAGAAGTCAGTTAGACACGTGTAGTTAGTTACCAGCTGTGTATAAGTATATGTACTCTGTAGTGTGTATTTTTGTTTTTTAATTCATTCTCTAAGTAATAAACATCTCATTTTCCTCTCACTGCTTAGCTCTCTCAAATGGCAAACAATGGTGCTTGAGAATTGTTTACATACAGAATTTATCAATTTTATCCACAAGCATATGTAAGAATGATTTAACATGCAAAAATGTAATTATTAATAATTTGAAATTAGAATATCTTGTAGGCATTAATTGTTTTATATGCCTTATACACTATTTTTATGATTGTATTTGTCTCATTTTCTAATGCAAAAAATACACCCTTGAATCAAATATATTCTTAAAATAAAATTACAAATACAAAGAAAAAGTATCATATATAGGAGCAAGTTTAGCATAAGGCTACCAACGAAAAATAGAAAAATTCTAAGACAATCTTTTCCCTGTTTTTTATTGATAATGCAAATTGAAACAAAGTTATAGTAATAAACATTCAAGCTTAGATATTCTAGTAATTAAAGTGTTATTCATCCCTACAATCACATTATGTCTTGTAAGGTTGAGACAAATCCTCTTGCCTTGAATTTTCTTCACTTGATTAAAGTTTCTCTAGTCTTCCACACACAAAAATTGTATCACATATAAATCTTTCTATGAAAATAATGTTAAAAGATTTGTATTTATAGGAAAAAATATGGCTTTGGAATATGAAGATTCACTTACAAAGTTGAAAGGTCAAGTGTTACAAAAATTAAAGATAAATATTAATTAAGAACATAAATTAATTTAGAAGATAAACCATATACATGTATCTATTTAAAGGGATAGCTTTTATTTTTATTTTTTTCTATTTAATTTAGTCACATGTATACCAACTAAAAATATTCTAGAAATTATACTATTTATTGTTTAATTTATTAAATATTTAATAACATTTGAATTTAGTATAAGGGCAAAATGGTACTTTGGAGCTCCCATTTGAATTTAATATTTAATACTATTTCTGTGTGTGTGTGTGCGCGCGCGCGTGCTTGTGCGTGTGCGTGTGATGTTTTATAACTTTTTTTAGTTAACATAGAGATAAAATTGTAATTCAACTTTAATAAAATAATATTTTAAATAATTTCAAGAAAATAAATTAAATTAGATATTTTAATTAAGAATTATTCTAAAGAAGTGCAAAATTCATTAACATTTTTATTAAAATAATATAATTTAACATTTAAATTAAATAGTTAAATATTTTTATAACAGTTTAATTTATAATAAGGGTAAAATCGTAATTCAACTTTTAACTTTTTTGGTTCCCTTATAATAATACTAGTTCTTACGCCAATGCGTTACATGTGAAAATCAAATAATGCACCACACTATTCTTAGAAAATTATATGAATATTGCTATATAAAAAATTAGTCACGCTTAATCTCTTAGTTACACGTAATTAAACTTTCAACTCCCTTCCCCATATTGCAATACTTTGTTATTATTGTTTTGTAGGTGTTTTTACTTTTAATATACTATAATATAAATAAATATAGACATCAAATATAAAAGATATACTAAATTGGGTGTTTAAGCTAGAGTATTAGATTAATTTAACATTCATATTATGGAGTGTTCTAATTTTACTGAACTTTGAGATTGTCAACGTTTGTAAATAGTACTTGAGGTTTAAGAAGAGAAGAATAAAAAACATAAAAAACTGTAGTTAAAAATTGTGAGGTAACCCCTCCATTTATAATTAAAATGTGTAGTATTATTATGTGCATATTATTTTTTATTATGGAAATATAGAAGATATATTAAATTGAGTGTTTTAAGAAGAAAAATAGTAATAGTTATTAAATTATTTTTAAATGTAGTTCAAAAATTTGATGAAGCCCTGTTTTTACAACCAACAAAGGGTAGTGTACGAAACACTTATAATGTCTTATCAAAAACAAGTCACTACCCTTTGGAATAGTCACAACCCTTCACAATTAAAGGTCAAAACTCATCAGAAAAGTAATAACTCTTCGGAAAAGTTGCAACCCTTCAAAGAAGTCACAACTCTTTGGAGTTGCAACCCTTCGAAAAAGTTACAACTCTTTGGAAAAGTCACAATCCTACAGAAAAGTCACAACCCTTCAAAAAGGCCACAACTCATCGAAAAAGTTATAACTCTACGAAAATGTCACAACCCTTCAATGTGAAAAGTTGTCAGCTTTTAATTTAATACAATTTAATACAATATAAAATATAAAATATAAAATATAAAAGATGTACTAAATTTAGTATTTTAAGTTAGCGGTATTATAAGAATTCAACATTTAAGTTATTAGTTTATGATTTTAAGGTAGTATAGATAAAATAGAAGATAGATATAGATTGGTCTAATTTTATTTTGATATGAACTTTTTTTTAAAAAAAAATAAGACTTTTAATTTAATGATCATACGTAGAATATATAAAAATGTCTTTTAACTTTTTGGTCTTAAAGATGCGTCCTCACCCCCAAGAAACAAGAACATTTGATATTAAACTGAATAAAAATAAAAGTACAACAAATAAACTGTAAACGACAGAGTATTTAGTAAATGTAGTTTGGATTCTTCAAATAAGTTATTGATCAAATACCTTTTATCGATTACTTTGATACTTTTCAGATTTTGAACACGAAGTTATAGTTTGTGCAACCGAAAATCATTAAACTTCTTGTAAAGTAAGAGTTGTTACAAAAGTATATTTTATGGCTATGAAAATGAATGCATATAATTAGCACGACACTCTTCGCGATTGAAGTTGAGTTATTTCATTCTCCTTGATGCATTAAATTTTATTGATCTATCTATTTTACCCACAAAAAAATATTGTAACTAAAAGTACAACAAATAAATTGAAAACGGAAGAGTACTTATTAAATATAGTTTGGATTCTCAAAATAAGTTTTCGATCATATACCTTTTCTCCATTAGTTTGAGACTTTTCAGATTCTAAACACGTAGTTGTAGTTTGTGCAACCGAAAATCATTAAACTTCCCGTCAAGTAAGAATTGTTGCAAAAATATATTTTATGGCTATAAAAATGAGTGCATATTAATTATCACAACACTCTTCTCGTTTGAAGTTGAGTTATTTCATTTTCATTGTTGCATCAATTTTTTTGATCTATCTAATTTACCAACAAAAAGAAATTGTAATTGCATAATCGAACAACTTTCACAATCTTCCTTGTTATAAGTAGAATAATAGGAAACTAACAAGTGTAAGAAACCCCCTCGATTTATAGAAAACAAAGATTAGTATGAAAAGATGTTTATCATGTCTTTTCAGATAAGTCAAAAACCTTCAAAAAAGTTACAACTTTTCGAAAATGTCATAACTCATTGAATAAGTCACAACTCTATAAAAAAAAATACAACCTTTGCGAAAAGGCAATACCCATCAATGTGAAAAGGTGTTTGCATGTAATATAATATAGTATACATAAATATAATATTAAATATAGAATATATAATAAATTGAGTGTTTTTAGTTGGAGGTATTATAGTAATTTAACATTTATGTTAGGGAGTTCATTCTTTTAAGGCAGTATAGATATGATATGAAATGATCTATTCGCCATGGAATTTGTTCATATTATCAAAATCTATTCTTCAAATATTTTCAAAGTTCCAGCTAATTTTTACAACTTTCACTCATAGAATTTCCTTTTTTCTCAAGTTAAATATATTTCAATAAAAAGCATCAAAAATCACAATTTTCAATTCAAAATTTACAGTCAATTCATAGCTTAAAGACCACTATATTGGATTTTAGCTAAACTTATTACTCAATTTCACCTTGTGGTAAACAAAATTTATTACATTACAGTTAAAAAAATATATTATATATACTTGTGGAAATATCTTTTTCCTATAATCACAATCCCTAAATCCATTCTGTCACAACAACAACAAGAAGAAAAGAAGAAGAAGAAGGTATAATTTTAGCAATTGTAGATGAATCAAAGAGGTTAATTCTTTGTGTTAGTATCTTAATTAATTGACTATGTAAATTTTTAATTTTTTCAATCTTCTTCGTGAGGAATCGATTTCTAAGTTGTTAGTCCTTTTTAGTTTTGATATAACACATGGATATTTATTATTGCTATTTTTAAATTATGTTGTCATTACATGTTAAGAATCACACTTGGTATTTACTTTGTTGCTATTTCTTAATTTATTTTTTGTTATAATTGTTAGTTTGAAATAACACTTGAGTGTCTACTTTGTTGCTCTTTTTAATTGTCTATTTGTTCTTTGCTTGCTTGATGTTTCATCAGAAAAAGTAGTAGAAAGTGAAGGATCAATTTCAATGAATATAGATGATCAAAAAGGTTAGTACTTTGTGTTATTAACTCTCCAATGTAGATGATCAAAAAGGTCAGTACTTTGGGTATCTATTTTTTTCTTTTGCTATTTTTTATTGTATGCATATATTGTTGTTTTGTTTTGGTTATATAACTTTGTCTATTCTGCCAAAACTATAAGTTTAAGTTGTAAGAAGAAATGCAATCATTAATCCTTTTTTCTCCTATCTAAACCAAATATCATATATTTAGGAATAGGAGAGGAAACTCACACTAGTAATGCTTAGATTTCGTAGACTAGTTCTCTGTGTTTCAAAAAGGAAAACCTAAGGATGAGCATTGTTATTAAGCTTGTATTTTTTCCCTTTATTTTTTATTTGGCACAAATGTGTACCTTTGAAATCATTTGGGCGACTTTCGAATAAACTTGTACTTTCTGACTAATTCTATGAGATACATTATGTAATTCAAGATAAGAAGGACACATAAACTTATAAACAACAAAGTAAAAGATAGAAGAAATACACAAGTAAAGAAATAAATTCACAATAATAGCTACAAAAATCTAAACCTTCAATTAAAGAACCAAAACAAGTGTCAATGTCAAAATATTAAGTGATTTCTTTCTATCTATTCTAGCCATGTTAGGACAGAATTGTCAGGTACCTATTGATGCTGGGAGTCAAAGTGTGTGCAAGTTGGTCCGAACACAATCATGAACATAAAAAAAGGTTTCATTAATGTCAAACTACCAAGTAGGCAATATCATATGGTTTCAGGAAACATAAAGTACAAGTGATCCTCTATTTAGATAAAATTACTTTCACTTGGTTTAAGTAACCAAGTCACACACTTCTAAGGTGTCAGTACAATTGAAAGAAAGATTGTACAATCGGTTGAAAAATTAACAACCTTTTACACCATTTTAGCTCCTATCAACATAAGATGCACTCTCAACACAAGCCTGAGTATCTTCATATGTATATTATAAATAGTAAAAAAGATGTCACACAAAATAACTTCATTCAAGGTTTCTTCATATGTATATAAATAGTAAAAAACATGTCACACAAAATAACTTCATTGAAGGTTTCTTCACATGAAAAATCTCCCTTAATTTCAAGATCACAATCAAACATATTATAAAAATCAACTATTGCAGCATCCAAAGAAAGAAATAAAATATTTTGAACAAGTTCAGCTTCTTTGTGAACATTGTCACAATCCAGACCGATGTGTGTCACTCACACTATCCTTTAATGGGAGAATCAATTACTAGCCCAATAATACCCATCAAACACATAGCAAGAAGACAAATCAAGAAATAGGGAAACCTAGAAGTAGTTAAAAATAATTGAAGAATTGAGTTCTCATAAACTCAACCAATTAAAAATATATGTTGCAGAAAACAACTCCTAGAATTTGAAGTCATAGTGCCAAACTCTAAATAGTAAAGAATGGGGAAGCTAGAAGCATAAATTTAGCAGTGTGAGTGTCTATGTATGAAAAGATGGACAAAGAAATGGAGAAGAATCCATGGTAGCCCATAATAGTATCTCACCCTTGAATTTGAATGGTCACGCATCTCTCAACTAAGGTCTCATATCAACTGTTTGAATATGACTTATACTCAACAAGAAAAGAGCAACTGCATTATCAATAAACAAACGGAGTGTACTACTAGAATCATAGAGTCAAGTCCAAAATATGAATGCAAGCGAACAACGACAAAATAGTAAAACATGCCAACACATACACATACCAACAGGCACAATACCATACAGATCCCAATAACAATATCCTAAATCCACCAATGCATAAACAATGTCCTCCATGATCACAATTGCACATATATTTTCCTATCATGCAACCCACACACAAATTTTTGGTGTATAAGCTTAGTAATTGAACCAACTAATTTTAGTGTTCGTTTTAAGGTGTGGTACCCGATCCAATCATTAGTATTCTCATACTGGCATGGTACCCGATTCAACCAGCAATCAGAACATCAAGGAAAATGACAATCACAATGAACAATCATACTTGGATAAACAAGTAAAATAAACAGGTTCATTGCATGAGATTATCAACGTGATGTAATTTAATATCCCTCCGTAAGTTTTTCCAATATGTATTGCACAAATGAATTTGTAAAGAAGTAGACATGCATACATACATATCTGGTAAAATACACAACTATGATCTACATCAAATTAATTCTTGAAAATACTAAAGAAACTGAGATTTCCCCTTTTTAAAGTGCTTTGGCTTGTTCTTTGTCTAAACAATATTGAAAAACGCTACACTCAATCAGTAATGGCCTATCAATATATTAATTATAACAAAATCATAAACCCTACGCTAATTCATGATCATTCTACCCAACAAGGGTATTTCCCCCAATCAATTAAAGTCAAAACCCTACTCCCAAGTGTAATACCTTAGATTATAAGGCTTAAGGATAAAATTAAAAGATGGGGGGTGGGGAGGGGGAGAACTTGCCTTTACGGAAGAATTTGGTGGAATAACGGCTTGGAACTGTCCTAAATCGTCCTCCCTTCTCCCAAGAACGAAGTTGGAGAAAATAAGAGCTTTTGAAATTTTTCGCATAGGACCCTGACTTACCCCACTGTAGAAGCCCGACATGCTATAGTAGCATCGCCATAGTGGATACACCCGCTATAGATCTTGCACAGATATTCCACTATTGTGGCATAATGCCCACTCTAGTCGCTTGCATAGAATTAGAGACTCAAAAACCTACCAAAAAGTCCACATTTTGCAACATATCTTTGACTTTTAGCGTTCAAAACTAACCTTCACGTCAAGATCGAAACCGGAGTTTACTCATTCTAATTCGATTGTGAAAAGACTTATGGATTCCTTAATGTCTACTAGAAAAATTCAACCAAACCTAGACAGAATACCCAACCCATTCTCAAATTTCCCAAAAATCATACAAAACACTAAGTCTTTCTTCTAGTGCTTCTGCCTTTGAAGTGTTCCTTCTCTTCACTTCTGTTTCTTCAAATCTTCGTAGCTTAACTAGATCATATAACTTAAAGATATGAAGCTCTAGCTTTCCTGAATAATGGACTTAGCACATTCTTTACCCATTCCTATATTCTTAATGGACTCAAGAAGCATGCTATCAAGTGAGTTTTAAGCATGTTGTCAATTTTTCAGACAAATCACTCCATCTACTTTCTTTATCACATGACAACGTACTATCAATTGTTTCTCTTTTTAGTAAGGTAAATCGTCTTATTAACAAGTGAGGGAACCTAGTATACTAGTTATATAAGAGAACCTACACCAAAGTATGATTCTCACTAAAAGAGGTCCAGTCATTATAGAGATAGGGACTTCAAAATTACAGAAAAAGAAAATTAAAGAGAAAACTATTTTGCAATTTTAAAACATTTTCTCCACTCCTTCATAATCCATTCTATTTCTCTCTTTCTAAATAACCACAGATTTGTTAATGTTCGCGCCTCTTTTACCTTCTTCCTTCTTATGTGAGTCCAACTTTTTAAAGCCTTGTTAACTGTGTCCGGTGTTACCCATTGCATTTTAAACAAGTTAAGGGAAACCCTCCATAGCCTATTAGCAATTGTAGAATGGAAAAATAGATGATATACATGTCCACTCTCACTCATGCACATAAATCACCAACTAATATAGGTAAACCTCCTTTTCCTTAAATATTTCGTTGTTAAGATCACACCCCTTGACGCCAAATACACAAAGAAATACACATTTCTCATTTCTAGAGTTTCAAATGGAGTCTTGACAGAAGGAATATTCTTCTCTCACAAAAAAATCATATAAAATATACGGTAACCACGCTTGCTCCCCAGCTAGATCCATGTGTCTAATATGTTGTTGGTGTATCCAACCATACAAAAATTTCTTCATCTCCAAATCCTAAAAGTTTCTTCATAATAAATCCTAGTAAATGACCCCTTCATGAGACCTTCAAATTTGTTGGATTTTCAGAGGAAACACACTCCCTCTCTCTCTCTCTCTCTCTCTCTCTCTCTCTCTCTCTATATATATATATATATATATATATATATATATATATATATATTATATATATATATATATATATATATATATATATATATATATATATATATTACAAAAGGCTTCCTTCAATTTGTTCTACCTACAACACTTATGTTCCCAAGAGTAATTTTACTTCCATCTCCAACCTTAAATGAAATATGTAAACTAAAGTCTTATTACACCTTCATGATAGTATGCAATCCCCAATAACCGGAAGAAGTTGTATACATATCCTCTATCACCTGCCCCTCCTCGAGAATGTATTTTCCTGTGCCCCAAATCTACCTTTCCAGTTCCTTAGATCATTCACTCTGAGTCCTCCCCACTCCTTTGGAGGTGTAATGCTCTCAAGTTAACTAAATGAAACTTTCTTATTCCATCTGTTGTATCCCATAAAAAGTTTCACCAAAGTCTTTCCAAACTTCTAGTAACTTTTCCACCCCTTCCCCCCAAAAAAAGAGGTGTGAAATATGTAGGAATTCTAGAAAGAGTACTACATCTTTTGTAAACCCTCTAGCCTCTTATCGACTCTTGCAATCATTGGAGTCAACATTGCTAGATCTTTATTCGAAAAACTCAAAGGTAATCCAAATATGTAGCATGTAGAGTTACCACTTAACAAGTTAATACCTCTGACATCCTCTGAAAATATTATCCACAACTCCACCGGTCTGATCTCACATTTTTCTTAGATTAATCTTAAGGCCAAATATAACATAGAAAAAAATAAGAATGTGTTAATGATCTAGCTCTCTGTGGGACGCATTTGCATCACAAAAGACGAATATGTCATCTGCAAATTAAAACTATGGAACTGACACATTTTATGCCCTCTCATAGAAGAATCAAAGCCCTTCAATAGCCAACTTCCACTGACCCCCTATCAATAATCTTGCTCAAAAGATCCCCTTGTATCAAACCATCGAGCACCCAAAATAAACCGCACCGTCTTCCATTCAACAACACAAAGAATTTGGCCGTGGAAATGCAAAACTCTAATCCATCTCCTCCACTTATCTCCAAAACCGAGATGGAATTTATGAAATCTCAATTCACATGATCATAAAGTTTCTCAAGGTTCAACTTAAGGTTGTCTTATTCCGGAATCTCCATATCTATGCTTATATTCAACTCCCAAAAATATTTCACCGATTATGAAAGAGTTGGTTTTGGTTCTTATGGAATCAAACTAAATGGAAGATGAATTAACATGAATATTTGGTAGGAAGATAATTAGTACAAAATAAAAGTCAAAGATAGTATCTTGGTAGGTGAAAGTTAGACAAACCATAAAATGGTTTCATATCTTAACCTTGACATTTTTGACATATAGTGATGTCATGAATGACATTAATAGGATGAATTCATTCTTATAAATAGGTAGCTCTTAATTCATTTTCAAATCATCCTCTCACTTGCCTTCTCACCTTCTAAGGCATTTGTGTTCTCTCTCTTGTAGTATTTGACTTGTATTCTTCGTAGAGTGAAATAAATATTGGTGCAGTTGTTCTTTGGTGGACGTAGGATCATTGTTGATTCGAACCACGTTAAATATTGTTGTTCTTCCTTGTTCTTTAGTTTTATGTTTCCGCTAACAATTGGTACCAGAGCCAAGGTTCTGTCTGAGTATGCTCTGTGGTTGCAGTACAGTCTGAACTTCCACATCAGAAAAGGATTACTTTGGTTTTCTGTAGTTCCAAATACATTGTAGTAGAAAAGGAAGAACAAATAAAAAAATGAGTTCCATGAAGTTTGAAATTGATAAATTTAGTGGGCGCAACAACTTCAATATCTAGAAAATCCAGATGATAGCGTTACTGCGGAGGAAAGGTTCAATCCATGCTATTGATAGAAAGTACCCCGATAAGATATAGGATTCCGACAAGGAAAATATTGAAGGAGATGCATTGAGTGCAATCCAACTGTCCCTTGCACCTAACGTACTTTGTGAAGTGAGTACAAGTACCGAAGAGACAGCCAAAGAGTTATGGGAAAAGCTGGAAGGGCTTTACCAGGACCATTCAGTGATAACAAGGATGTTGTTACAACGGCGTCTTTATATATTTAAGATGGATTCAGTTACTTTGCTGCAAGACCATCTAGATGCGTTTAATAAACTTGTGATGGACTTACAAACTGCTGGAATTAAAAAGGACGAGGAGACGCTTGCATGTTCTTTGCTATTTTCATTGACTTCAAAATATCGTGATATTGAGAATTCAATGATGTATAGCAAACAACCTATTAAACTTGAGCAAGTGCGGCAAGCACTAAACTCTTGTGATGTGCGGATGCATTTTGAAGGAGACAAAAGTGATGAAGCTAGTGGACTCTTTGTAAGAGGTCGTACTAGCCAACAGGGAAGGAGCAAATCGAAGTACTGATCAAAGTCTTGTGTGAACAAAAAGAATGCAGAATGTTGGGGTTGTCACAAGAAGGGGCACTTTGAACGAGATTGCCCTATGTCGAAGTCCAAAGAAAAGGCGAGTGCATCCATTGTTGAGCAAGTACATGATAATGATGATGATTATGTATTAACAACATCATGCAATACTGGAGTCTATGACAACAAATGGGTCTTAGACTCTGGTTGTACTCTGCATATGACATTCCAAAAAGATTGGTTCAGCAGCTATGAAACAAGCAGAGGAACTGTATTAATGGGCAATAATGCAACTTGCAAAATAGTTGGCATTGGTTCAGTTCATGTTCGCTGCCATGATGGAATGGTGAGGACTATTACAGAAGTCCGTCATGTTCCTGATCTAAAGATGAATTTGATCTCCCTGGGTACTTTAGATAAACAAGGCTATAAGTACATGAGTGAAGGAGGAACTATGAAAGTGACTAAAGGGTCTTTAGTCATGTTGAAGGCCAAGTTGGAGGATGGCCTCTACACACTTGCGGGAAGTACCATTATTGGCTTTGTAAATGCATCTACAGTGCAGTTATCTAATGATGACAAGGCAAAATTATGGCACATGAGACTAGGCCATATGAGCGCACGAGGATTGGAGATGTTGAGCAACCGCAACCTTTTGAATGGTGAGAAGATCAGTACACTTGAATTTTGTGAGCACTGCGTCTTAGGGAAGCAGAAAAAGGTCAGCTTCAGCACTGGCAAGCACAAGACGGGAGGGGTGCTAGACTACATCCATTCAAATTTATGGGGTCCCTCTAAGCTTCCATCGAAGGGAGGAAAGAGGTATCTTCTCACATTCATTGATGATTTTTCACGAAAGGTTTGGGTGCATTTCTTGAAGACAAAAGGTGATGCTTTTGAAGCATTTAAAGAGTGGAAGATTTTGGTTGAAAATCAAATAGAGACGAAAATCAAGTATCTTCGCACGGACAATGGCTTGGAGTTTTGCAGTGAAGAGTTCAATGATTTCTGCAAGGTTCATGGGATCGCAAGGCATAAGACGATCAGACACACACCACAGCAGAATGGAGTTGCCGAGAGAATGAACAGAACTCTTCTTGAGAAGGCTCGTTGTATGCTCTTACAAGCTAAGATGTCCAAAGTATTTTGGGCTGAAGCAGTTCATACTGCTTCTCATATTGTCAATCGGTCTCCAGCATCAGCGATTGACTTTAAGACTCCGGATGAGGTCTGGTCAGGTGAACCCTCTAACTATTCATACTTGCGAATATTTAGGTGTCCAGCTTATTATCATGTTAATGAAGGAAAGCTTGAACCAAGGGCTAAAAAGGCCATATTCGTAGGGTATGTAGATGGAGTAAAAGGGTACAAACTATGGTGTTTGTCTTTACTCAAATTTGTAGTTAGTAGAGATGTTACCTTTGATGAATCCTCTATACTTGATCCTCGTAAAATTTGTGTGGAGTTATCAAGAAATGAGAACAACGAGCAGGTGGAGCTACTGGTGGATCTTACCAAGGAACGGGATCAAGAGACTCAAATTGATGAGTCAAAAGATGCAGATCTTAAAGAACTTGCTTCCAATGAACCGTACACAATTGCGAAGGGAAGGGACAAAAGGCAGATACGCAAACTGGAACGTCTTATAGAGCAAGAAAATCTAATTGCACATGCGTTCGTAGCTGTAGAAGAAGAGATTAAGGATCTCGAGCCCTCTTCGTATGTTGAAGCAACTTCTTGCAAAGATGCTGCACAATGGCAGTTAGCCATGATGGAAGAGATGGAGTCTCTTCACAAAAATGATACATGGGTCTTAGTTAAAAGGCCAAAGTGGATGAGGACAGTTGGATGCAAATGGGTCTACAGAAAGAAAGAAGTTATTCCAGAAGTGGAAGATGCTAGGTTCAAGGCGAGATTGGTTGCAAAGGGTTTCAGTCAGAAGGAGGGAATTGACTACAATGAGATCTTTTCTCCAGTCGTGAAACATAGCTCAATTCGCGTGTTACTAGCATTGGTTGCACAATTTGATTTAGAGCTTCAACAGCTTGATGTCAAAACTGCTTTCTTACATGGTGATCTAGAAGAGACAATCTATATGGATCAGCCTGAAGGTTTCCTAGCTGAAGGAAAAGAAGACCATGTATGCCAACTGAAGAAGTCTTTGTATGGTTTGAAGCAATCCCCTAGACAGTGGTACAAGAGGTTTGATGCATTCATGACTACACATGGATTTTCGAGGAGTGCATTTGATAGTTGTGTGTATCACAAGAAGATGTCTGGCAACTCTATGATTTATCTATTGTTGTATGTTGATGATATGCTTATTGCTGCTAACAACATCACAGAGATAAATATTTTGAAGAAACTGTTGAGCAAGGAATTTGAAATGAAGGATCTAGGAGTTGCAAAGAAAATCCTTGGAATGGAAATTTCAAGAGAAAATGGTGTTGTACTTCTTTCTCAGAAGAGGTACATCGGAAAAGTTCTTGAAAGATTCAATATGCATATGAGCAAGCCTATAAGTACACCGTTAGCTTCTCATTTCAAGCTTTCAGAGTTACAAATGCCTCAATCTATGGATGAGGTGGAGCATATGTCAAAGGTTCCTTATGCGAGTGCAGTTGGTAGCATTATGTATGCTATGATATGCACACGTCCAGATATTGTCCAATCTGAAAGTGTGGTAAGCAAGTACATGGCAAATCCAGGAAAAAGGCACTGGGAAACTGTCAAGTGGATATTGAGATATCTCAAAGGAGCTCCTGATGTTAGCCTAACCTTTCGGAAAAGTGAAGGTATTTCAATTCTTGGTTATGTAGATTCTGACTATGCAGGGGATCTTGATCGAAGAAGGTCCACAACTGGATACATCTTTACTCTCGTTGGCAGTGCCGTTAGTTGAAAATCGACTTTACAGTTGATTGTCGCTTTGTCTACAACAGAGGCAGAATATATGGCAGCAACGGAGGCGGTGAAAGAAGCTATCTGGTTGAAAGGTTTGGTGGCAGAATTGAGTTCGGTTCAGCTTGAATCAATTTTAAAATGCGATAGTCAAAGTGCTATTCATTTGATTAAAAATCAAAGATTTCATGAGCGCACCAAACACATTGATGTCAGATTTTATTTTATTCGAGATGTCATAGAAAAGGGAGCTATCAAGGTTGAGAAGGTTATCACAGATGATAACGCTGCAGACATGTTGACCAAAATAGTCCCGCTTGCCAAGTTTGCACACTGCAAGGACTTGGCGGGAGTATGCATCAATTGATGCAACTCTAAGAGAACAACTGCTAGGTGGAGCTGGTATGTTCAACAAAGGTTTGATTCTTCTTGTTTCTTACAATGGGATTGCCCAGTAAGCTTAGAAGTTTTGGCCGTAGTTGTTTATACACATGCTTGGAACACAAACCAAGGTGGAGATTGAAAGAGTTGGTTTTGGTTCTTGTGGAATCAAACTAAATGGAAGATGAATTAACATGAATATTTGGTAGGAAGATAATTAGTACAAAATAAAAGTCAAAGATAGTATCTTGGTAGGTGAAAGTTAAGCAAACCATAAAATTGTTTCATATCTTAACCTTGACATTTTTTACATATAGTGATGTCATGGATGACATCAATAGGATGAATTCATTCCTATAAATAGGTAGCTCTTAATTCATTTTCAAATCATCCTCTCACTTGCCTTCTCACCTTCTAACGCATTTGTGTTTTTTCTGTTGTAGTATTTCACTTGTATTCTTCATAGAGTGAAATAAATATTGGTGCAGTTGTTCTTTGGTGGACGTAGGATCATTGTTGATTTGAACCACGTTAAATATTGTTGTTCTTCCTTGTTCTTTAGTTTTACGTTTCCGCTAACAATACTACGCCTTTCCTCATCTCTAGGTTCCTAGGTATCCATCATAATCCTTTCCTTGATTGAACCTCGACCTTGACTTCTTTCTGGAACAACCCACTTCATTAGCCACCAAAGATGCATCCATAATCTTTCGACAAAACTGTTGTGAGAAGTTGACACCACTTATTCAAAACCTTTTTTAGTGAGTCAACATATTTTTGAGAACTTTGACCCAATAAAATATTTGTCTAGAATATTTTTCATCTTCAACCATCATGTTTGTTATATGATTAAAAAAAATCTGCCTGAAGCTTCTCTTACGTCTCCACTTTAGAAATCTCTTTATGCGCCAACAATCAATTTTGTAGGTAGTATTTGCTTCATAAGAAATCTATTACCCTCCTCTAAAGTATGTATTAGTGGATATACATTCATTGTCAATCTATTTTATCCATATATCAATTTTACGGTATAGATGCATATTAGTCACCCTCAAGGATGGCTTAACGTATTTGGAGGCCTAAAGCGAAATTTCAATTTGCGGCCTAAAATATAAATATACTTCATTTTCGTATTTATTAAAAAAATTACACTATTAAGATGAAAATTATTAGTACTTAATATTATTTTTTCAGTTACTAGTTTTATGTAAGATTTTATCAAACTCAACATTGAAAAACATCTTTAAGTGAGACAATTATTATATATATTGTTAACATAATGATACAAGTAATAAGTTGATAAATATTAAATAAAGATAAGAGTTAGAACCATTTAATTTGACATAAAAAGTTGATGACTTGGTATAACCTCATTTTAATATGCTTAGAGTAATGCTTGAAACTAAAATTTGAAAAAAATAAAAAAGAATTTGTAATTCACTTTGTAACACTTTTCACTGATAATTCTCATTTTTAACAAAGTACAAAAGATGTTAAAGTGGATAAAATAATTTATTTTTAAAATAAATTATACTTTTTATCATAAATAATTAATTTTTTTATAAAAATTTTAACACATAATTTATTCTTGACAAAACTTTTGCCCCCCCCCCCCGAAATTTAGGGGCCTAAGGCGAAGGCCTTATTTTTTAGGGAAAATGACAAAAATCCCTCTTTTAAGTTCACTTATTACCCTTATCCTCTATTAGTTTTAAAAATACCTAAAATCCCTCATTTTTAAGTCAAATGAGGCGGATACAAAAATATGACAAAAAATAAGTCGGATACAAAAATGTGACAAAAAATGAAGCGGATACAAAAATGTGATAAATAATGAGACGGATACAAAAATGTAAAAATGAGGCGGATACAAAAATGTGACAAAAAATGAGGCGGATACAAAAATGTGATAAAAAATGAGGCTAATACAAAAATGTAGAAATGAGGCGGATACAAAAATATGACAAAAAATGAGGAACGTACAAAAATGTGACAAAAATATATAATGTATCTGCCACCTTTTTATTGTATCAGCCCTATTATGTATCCGTGTTTTTGTATATTTTTGAGGGATTTTGGCCATTAGAAACTTATTAGGGACAAATGGTCATTTAGCCCTAAAAGTATGTTATTTATGTCATTTGCCCTATTTTTAATACATAGAGCCGGCCCTGATCCCCCTCTATGCCTTGCGGTGATGAAGTTTCAAGTTTCATAATCTGTTTACTACATATTTTGGCGGTTTTCGGAACACTCTGCCATTAGATTAGTTTGAAGTACTTTTAGTCTTCTCTAATAATTTTTTGAGCGTGTGATGTCTTTTGTTGAATTATTCTGTCCTCTACACTAGGATGAATCATGTGCACATTACTTCAAAGTCCTCTGTTCCATAATTTGGTATTTAACATCAAAGGTTTTTCATGCTTCAGGACTGAAATTGCGATTTTTGTACATATGAGTTTACTGAAGGCTAATGTTTTTTTCAATTTAAAACTTTTATCGTCATTCCTTCAACTAGAGTTAGGGAAACATAACTCTGTTAAAAATCTATTTAGCTTTGATTATTAACATTACATCCATTTGGCGAAGGCGAATACCCTTTTCACCCAACATACAAACTTTCCATATGTCAATCTTGTAAAGAAAAAATAAGTATTACACCTGTTGTATGCAAACACTTCCTTCATGTTTATTGTCACGCCCCGAGGCTACCCCATAGACGTAACACGTGACTTAGGACCACGAGTTAACCCAAGCTAACCCTGAGTCTAGCATATAACAATCATACTGAAATATAACTAAATAAATTACATACTATACGGAATCTAAAAACAGTGGACATCTAGAAAGGGGAAAATCCCTAGTCTGAATATATAAACTATAATTAAAATTTAGTGATGACTAACCTAACACCTAAAACCACGAGCTGAATATACTACTATGTCTGAAAAAGCCTTTAACAGAGTTGAGTTGCTGGGACATGCCCCAATTAACTCAAACAGGACTGAAAACTAAAAGTAAAGACTTGAAAGTAAAGCATGTCTATTATCCTCGAAATTTGAGGACTCACCAGTGAAGCTCCTGAATCGAACTAAGGATGCTGAACACCCGAACCTACGTAATAAGATGATGTAGCGCAAAAGTATGCTCCAATACTTTGAATGTATTGAGCATGTGGGATATAAGTATGCTCAGTTGTGTGATATAAAAAGAATAATATAACTTGCAATATAGACTAAGCATGGCAATAGGTTGTACTGAAGTATAACTTAAAACTGAGCTAGATGCAAGGACCAATTACTAATCTTCAAGATAACATGTCGAACTGAATACTGAAGTAAATGTTATTACTTTGTCAAGTCAATACGAGTATTACTGTGGAAGCTACTATTAATCGACATACACCACGTGATCTAAACGTGCATGGATTCCAATGTATACTCTCCATCAAGAGGACCCGATATACTTTGCTAGGGGTATAGTGGCATGACTCTGTTGTGATCACTAAAACTGATTCCCAATAGAGGGAACTTCTGAACCTACGTTGGCACGTAATATTCGGAACTTAAGGGTACGCTGAACCCTAGTACAACTCGGTGTTAAGTCTACTCTCAATTGAATATGTATATAGTTAAAATGCAACTGAGATACTGAGTAGCTCAAAATATATTGACATGCTACCTGAAAATGCAACATAAATATACTGAAATATATGACTTTCGAGTTTTGAAGTATGATTTTCTGATGGGTCTACCTAGCAAGTATAATTCATGAGTTGATAGTTGATACAAGCTACGGTTCTGAGATCTATACATGCAAATTATAGTAGAACACCAAGAATCATATTATTTAGATGATTGGAACTATAACAACTAAAATCAAAATAAATCATCAAAATGTGGAAACCCTAGGTCTGAACAGTTTATGGAAATCAAAGAACTGACAGAACTCTAAGGACCTAATGGGTGGAAGGACCCACTAGTGAAATCCCACATACCTTGTGACGTAAATTGCGGATAAATCCTTTGGATTTCGAGGATGAACTTCAAAGAACACCTCTTTTAATTGTTGGGAGAAATTTGCACCTATTTCTCTTCTTCTTTTTTCTAAGTTGAATGGTTTGAGGTGAGGGTGACGGATCGTGGTCCTATTTGCGGCCCCTGGACCCCTCTGTGTGTCCACTTTTTCCCCCTTGTTTAGTCTTAGTTGGATTTATGAGGTGTTATATTTAGTGTCATGGATGCATTTCAATCATGAGATTAGATGGATCAAATAAGTCCAAAGACAAAGGATTAACTTAATTAAAGAAGCGTAAGATCATCCCGAATGTCGAGGTGAAAATTTCAATTAGCAGAAGTGCTTAATGCCAAAAATTTAAGACGCCTCGATGACTTATTTAAGGTTACCACGAGAAGCATGATTGGAGGGACTGGATAACTTATTTAGGGTTTCTAGTAGGAGCATAATAGGAGGAAATATGTTTTGGGAATCCGGTCATTGGAAATGTTGAGAAGATCACAGGGCGACATAAGAGTTACTAATTAAAATGAGGAAAGACTGTATTGATCTAGAGCACTGTATCTAGCAGTCGTGTAGTTCAGGTCTCATACACGCATACGAATGGTATCAAACAGTTGAAGAGGCTATAAAGGAATTGAGGTAAGATTCAAAAATGGAACAAAGAAGTTACATACAGAAGAAAAGGTATTATATTTGTAAACTCTTATCTTTTGTATATTTTGTGTATTTGTATCTTCAAAAAAAATAGTAACGTTTCTATTTATAAAAGTAAAAAATAAAATTAAACTAGGACTAGGAACCACTAAAACTAACAAATATTAATTAAACATAAACAAGTAAATACCTTAAATAACAAATCCTAATAAATTTAGAAATCCTACACCAACTTTGAATTATTATTTCTAACATTCCCTCGTAATTCAAAGTTTTTTTCTCTTGCCTCTTTCTTCTTGTAATTGTTGTATTGAAAAACACTTTTCTTCAATATTCAATTTCTTTTTTGTCATTGTTGTAGTATTGGAGAACTTCTTTTCAATCTTCAATTGTTTGAGTAGTTCTCTTCAATTCTCATTTATTTATATTTATTGGTTGTGTTGAAGCCCTTCTCTCCAACTTTGATGTGTTGGAGTACTTTCTCTCCAACTAACGATATTATTTTTTCTTCGTTGTGTTGGATCACTTATCTCCAACTTCCATATGTTAGAGCATTTTCCCTCCAACTCACGATATTTTTTATCTTGGTTGTAATGGAGCACTTGTGTCAAACTTCTTAGGTTAATGCCCCTCCCACCAATGTCTTTTCATTTTTTTTTATTGGTGCACTCTCTCTCCAACTCTTGTTGATGGCCTTTCCATCAACTCCTTTTCTTTTTGTGTTTTTTTTTTATGTTGGAGCAATCTCTCTCCAACTCTCGTTGATGTCCTTTCCGCCAACTCATTTTTTTTGGGGGGGTATTGGAGTACTCTCTCTCCAACGCTTGTTGATGCCCTTCCCATTCACTCTTTCTTTCTTTTTTCTTTTTTTTATTACTTTCCCTAGCTTTTCATTTAGAAAAGAGTTTTTTTTTTCCTCTTAAATCTACAATATTTTTGTAAGTCTTTGTTCTTGGCATGTTTTTTAACGCATATATCATTCGTCTAGACTTTTTCAACATGATTAATGGCCCGATGGGCATATATGAGTCATAACCGCTCATTGACAGCAGAAACTCTAGGATCTTCTAGGATCGTCGAAGCTCTAATACCAAATTGATTGAAAATGTTTTATTTATAAACTCTTGTATCTTTTGTATATTTCTGTGTATTTAGTATTTTCTATATCTTGAAAATAACTAGTAACATCCCTATTTATAAAAGTAAAACCAAGTTAAACTAATACTAGGAACCACTCTAACTAACAAATCCTAATTAAACATATATAAGTAAATACAAAAAATAAAAAATACTAATCAATATGGGATTCCTAGTCCATCTTCGAATTATTATTCCCAACACATACGATGAATCAGGAGGTTCAAATATTGAATATAAACAGAAGATAGCAAGAAGGGGTTGGGGCGGGGAGACTAGAACTACCCTGAGTATCTGATTCTGGGTGGAGATATATCATGGAGAGATATGAAGTTTAGCAATAGCATCGATTTCAATTTGACAATGAAATAGTTCAGATTCTGGAAGGATAGGTAGTGTAATGATAATGTTGTGAGAATTACTTTACGCACTTTTTGGCCAAAAGGATACGATGAATCATCAGGTTTACACGACAGGACATAAAATTATGTATTCATTGGGATTTGAAGTTGAGAAAGAGCCACAAGATTGGGTGAGGAAGATTTTGAACCTTGATGACTTTTTTCTGTAAACAAATCTTCGTACAGTTGGAAGAAGGCACTCAGGGAAGGGAAGGGAATGTTGGACTTATGCACTCCTTAATTCTTCTAAGTGTTAATTCACAACTTCAAACTACAAAATATTACAATCCTATGTAACCTAAGAAATTATAAACTCTAATTCCTAAACTCAACGCAAACCCCCACGGCTTATGTTCCCCAAAGTCTTCAGGTTCCCGAACTAAAAGAGGAAAAACTACACTAGAGATTTCTATGTAACTAAAAACAACAACTTAACAAAAGACCCAAACAAAATAGAAACAACTTTTCCGTTGTATTCTTCGCAGTAACTAAAATCTTGAATCAAGAACTCTCTCAACACTAATTGTGTTCTGCTTGTATCTCTTTATATGTAAGTGTGCAGGTTTCTTTGGAGAACACCCTACCAAATTTATAGACACAAGAACAAGTTTTAGGAACTTGTTCCTCATAAGTCATAGATGCTTCTTTGTCAATCTTCAAAATCATTCTTGACTCAATAGAGGGATTGTTCATGGTGAATTTCTAGTTCCAGAAGTTACCTTAAAAGAGAGGATACATGTTAGTTTAGATTTCTAGTGAGCCAAGGGAGGTTTATTTGTTCATATGATTGGCAGTAAGAAGGTATTCTAAGCACACGGGTAAATGCAGACAACTATGTTACTGGTGCTTAATATGCAATGTTGACAAGAGTTAGAGCACTGCCTGTCACAAGTTAGTTGTGGTACTGCCGTATGGTGGATGGCACTGAACCTCTTTGGTATACTGTAGTTGATGCCTGATACATTTAAGGAAGTAATGCACGATTAAACTTTCATAAAAAGAGAAGAAGATACTCAGGGATGCTGCTCCTTTGACCCAAGGGTGCTTTGGTCATTGAGGAATAGGATAGGACTTTTTTGTGTAAGTGAATTATTGATGAGGTCACCTTCAGGTTAGATGAATGGAAATCACTCTTCATTTTTCTCTAGGTTACAGTACTTGTATACCATGTACATCAGTAAAATAAATAGTTTGTAAATGAAATTTCAATATAAGAATGGACGACATAGCCATGATCGAGCATGGCTTGAAATTGGGAATAAAGACTACAGATATTTAACTTGGGAAGATAATACCATTAGTACTATATTTTTGTTTAATTTAACATAGAGGTTGAAATTGATATTTATAAAATAACAACTTATGTTCATCCTAGCAATATAATGGTATACTTGTTGATAAAAACTAAGGGGCTACCAGATAATGTAATATAGGAAACAATCTGCACTAAGTGGCCCGTTTCCTTGGTCGATCCGTTAGGACTACACAACTCTTTTTGTGTTTAGACTGATCAGTTGTTAGCTTGAAGTCTTTTTTATTGATATATTTCTTCCGAGTAGATGGTAACAAAGTTCGCTTGAACACATCACTTAATCAGGCCTTTCTACTCAACAAGAACCTGTAACTAAACTATTACCCCTTTATTAATTGAAGAATTTCTAACTCGTATCATATGGTATTCTGTAGACTCACATAGATGCATTTGCAGATTCTAATGTCAAAGATTCTGGATTTGAAAGAATCCGGCCTTCTGGTCGACAACTGGATGCTGAAAAATTGACTTATTTTTCTGGCGAGGAGGCTATTAGTGATTTAAAGAAAACATCACCAAGGTTGGATGTTCTCAAGACAAGAAAAAGAAGTGCTGTTGATTCAATGAGATGCATCAAAGGGAACTCCTGTAGGTTTCTTCACACTAGCCATGAGACGAGCAAAATTCCACATGACAAAGGTAACCTTCAACTATATATCTGTTAGCGTATTGGGATGACGTGCCTTATGCATTCCTTGTTCTCTATAGGATTGGAAGAGAAGTCACTGCTTGATGGTTCTTCTCATTCAGGAGAAAATCTAAGAATGAGAGGTTGCGAGGATAGCCTCCATCCGAATTCTCATTTGGGATGCACCTCTAAGTCTCCAGCATTTCCTTCTTCCCTAACCAGATATTCTTCGAATAATGATTTATCACAGGACACGCGATACTCATCTGATTACACAATTACTGATGATTGGGAGCCATCTGTTCCTTTTCGACCATCATTCTTGCTTAGTCAAATGATCGGATATCCTAAAAGTGTTCTATATGATGGTATTCGTGATAGTATTGATCAAAGTAATGAAGGATATGGATCCTTCTCTGTATTAACCAAGAATATGCAGGCAAATGCTGATCCAGCTTCAACAGGAACAAATAAAGTTGAAATTTCTGGTCATAGTGATATATTACCCGAGAAAGATTTGCCTAGTGATGATACAGCAGTTGCTCATCAAGAAAACATGAATACCTCTTCAAAAGAAGACAAGCATTTAGAATCTGAGAGGTTCACATCGGGAAATGAAATTGATATTGACAACAAATGTGTGAACACAGAGTCGACCGTTTTGAAGAATTTTCATGCTGCTCTTGTGAAATTTGTTAAGGAACTATTAAGGCCAACTTGGACTGAAGGTCTCTTAAGTAAGGATGCTTACAAGAAGGTAGTAAAGAAGACACTTCATAAAGTTGAAAACTCTTTGCATCCAAATCAGATTCCTAATACGGCTGAATCAACCGACGAGTATTTTGATTTATCTCTCCCAAAACTTACTAACATCATTGAGGTGAGGCATAAGAAGTCTGTTTGTCCATGTGAATTATGTTTTTCCTTATTTTAACAAGTAAGTTTTGTTTGCAGGCGTACGTGGAAAAATATGGAAATATTAAATGAGCTTTGTGCAGAATAAGGTGTATGTGGAAAAATCTTGAAACTACTATATTAGCGATGGCAAGCATATTACCAACAAAGAACAATTTTGTGCTATTGCTAGGGGTTAGAATGAAGACTTGGAAACCATTTACTTTGTGTGCTATCTTTATGGGTTGACAGAACTTTTATATTGTCTTTACTAAATTATAGCTTCATCTGAAGTCAACTATTGTATGTAACTTCTCATTGGTCTTGTAACAAAGACACTTCTTAAATATGTTTTGGCGGTTCAGGTTGTTAGAGTGTTGAGTTTTTGTGTTAGATATATAGACAAAATCGATGAGTAGGTTGGAAGTTTACCAGCATGATAACTGTTCTCCCCCCCCCCCCCCCCCCCATATTTCAAATAAGAGATAATAATTAGTCCTTATCTCTTCTTAGACAACTTCTTGGATTGAGTCTGGTCTGGTCGGTCCACGACCCAAAACATGTATCTCCCACTACACACATGGTGGACAGGATCCAAGCCAATATGACATCAACTAGTTAGACAAACAATTCATACAACAAATAGTTTGTGCGGTCTATGAGCATCAAGAGATTAAATTGAAGGTTTTACATGCCCCACATAGGAATCCAATCACAACTGAAAAGAATTTCACTACTTATATGAGAATACTATTACTCACAATTCCCATACATCATTTACTACTTCCATATTTACTAATTCGATGCCTCGTCCTCTTGAAGAGGTGAACTCGAGTGCATGTTTAACTTCATATACACACAATTACACTCAAGTGTAATAGTCAACTTATCTATACAACTAAAATTATTCATTTTAATTTTCTTATATCGGTTCCAAATCAATTGCTTTTCTAGACATGCACTTCATTGTCAAATAACTCATGGCTATTAGTAACACACTAAAGTACCAACACAAATCGAAACTTTAAGAAACAGTTAAAGGTCAAAGGTATTCCAATGAAAGGTTAATTCAACTTTGCAGGGTCACATACATGAAAAGCAGGGAATCGTTCTTTCATTAACCCTTTGAAGCTTGACACAAGTGGTATGAAACATGTGCTACGATGTTCTCACCTTATAGTGGTGTATGAGTCTCGTTCTTTTGATTATCCAACATCGTACAGACCTTGGTATAAATACCTCTAGATGTTTAACCCCAATTTTTCTCTTTAGTGATCCTCAAACACATTTCCTTAGAGAGACTCTTGTCTATTTTATAAAACAAATCATAACATGGTAGTGAAAATCATCCCTTCACATTCTTTGACATCAGAGGCGATTGCTCGTGTGAGAGAGAGTCAATCTCAAGACTTGTCCAAAACTATTTATTTCTAAAACATTATAACATGCACATGAGAAATGAATATAAATTTAATAGTCCTATATTGATGAAAAATTACAACAACCAAGTTGTTTAACAATACATATCTATTATCATATCCTACGCTAGTCTTGACTCTTAACTTGTTTTTCATATAAGTCTCCAGATATCGCATTTATAAAAGGATCGGCTACCATTGTCATGATATGATACTTAGGTTCCTTCATGTATGTGATAGTCGCTTGACTGTCACAACATAAAATCATAGGACCCATAGAAGTCTTTGCAATATTCAAATTCTTAAAGAATATATTTAACCAAACAACTTCATGTACTGCAGACACACACGCCACGAATTCAAATTCCATCATTGAAAGCGTTGTACAAGTTTGTTTCTTACTTTTCTATGAAATAACACCACCATTAAGTAGGAAAGCATGACCAGCGGTTGATTTTATATCACACCGATCACCTCCCAATCATCATTTGTATAACCTCTTATGAATAAATCAAATCCACTATACCATAGTGAATGATTTGCATTTCCTTTCAAGTATCATAAATATTCTCTTTACTATTTTCGAATGATCTCTTCCAGAATTGGATTGGTACCAGCTAACCAGACTATGATATAACAAATGTCATTCAGGTAAACATCATAGCATACATCAAACTCTCGACAGCACTAGAATATCAAACTCGGACATGTCTTCCTTTTCTTTTTCAATCTCTAGACACATTTCAAGGATTAAAGTTTCACCCCTTGCTACATGAATATTCTTGGATTTGTAGATATTCAATAGAAAATTTTCCAATATTTCTTTATATATGCTTGTTGAGTTAAACTCAAAAATTTCTTAGAATGGTCTTTTTGGATTCTAACACTCAATATATTGTCATGCCCGGAGCCTACACCCTGGACATGGTCAGCACCCAACGACCATTGTTAGCCTTTAGAAACCCCTTGGCTTGGCTCACCTAACTCAGCGGAATACTTAACTTAACTCAAGTATAAAACTTGAACAATCTCATGAGAAAATACTTTAAATATTTATCTTGGCCAAAATGACACTTAAGTCTCAAAACAATATATATCTGTAAATAAAGAGACACCCAAAACTGATACCTGACTATCTATATGTCTATGAAGCCTCTACTACTACTAAGACGAATGTTGGGACAAACCCAACAACATTCTATAAAGAAAATATGAAAAGCAATTAAAGAGTCCTCCGGAATGCAAGGAGGCTCACCACTGACTCTGAATGCTCAAGCTGGATCAACAAGGCGCTAGATGTTGATCCTGGTTACCTGCGGCTGCATCATAAGACGATGCAGGCCAACTGACATCAGTACATTGAATGTACGAGTATGCGAGTTGGAATGCTAACAACAACTACTAAGCTTGAAAGGATTAAGAATGAACTTACACTGGCTCTTCTCAACTCGAGAAGTCACAACTCAATAATAAGCAGTAAAGACACATGCAATATGTATATATATAAAGCTTGTAAAACAGTGTAAACACTTAGTTCATTAAAGGTAATGCAATAATAAACTCAACTTTACCTATATATGAAAGTAATATAGTTTCTGTGGAGATTCTCTAACCGACAACCATCACTATGAGCCTAAACGATGGTACAAAGTCTTACCTCACATTGCAGGAGGACCTCTCTATACTTTGCCTTCGGTATAGAACCTGAACTACTAAGTGAATCCACTAGTCTATGCTAAAAATCACTAAGGAATCATCGAAAAAGTATGATCTTTTATCTGTCCATGCTGGCTACATGGTTTATGGAGACTTGATTTAATATGAAATCGCGTCCCCATATCGGTGCTCAATACTACTCCCATAATACTCAGCTCGTATTTTTTTAAGACAACTTCTTCTCTAGTTTGAGGTAATGGCTCAAACTTAGCTTTAAAAGCTCTCTTGGAAATCATAGTTCCCCATTTTCTAAACTAGCTTAAGGCTCTGCGGAAGTCTAGGATTTCCCAAAATATGAAAAACATTTATACTCTTAGTGACTACTTAGTTCCTTTATAGCTTGTGAGAAATGAACTCATTCTTAGCTTTTTGCTTTACTTGAAACTTAACTCTTAGGGAATACTTAGTTCCCTTATAACTTTTGAGATTTAAACTCAATTCATTACTCTTTGCTCAACTTGTAGCTTGAGCCTTAAAACAAAGTTATAATGTTTGTTTAAGACTCTTGAAAACTTTAAGAACTCACTTTGACATGCTTCTTAACTTTTAGACTTGACTCTTAACTTCTTTTGACTTTGATCTTAACTTTCCTTGAATTGGATTATGGATTCAAGGACCATGATCTTATGTTTATGGATGATTTCATGATGTTTAGATATATCTTAGAGTGTTGGAATCAACTAGGAATTGTAGGTACATCACTTAGGAACTCGTACGAAAAGATAGGGGGAAATGGGATCTCCAGGTGACGTTGGGGCTCTGGTTGGCGCGGCGCGCCAGGCCTTGTCAGACAGAGGCTGCCCTGAGGGGCTCTGGTAGGCGCGGCGCCCCAAGGCTTGTCAGATGGGATTTCCGACTTTTCTTCTCTGATTTGCAATTCTAAACCTTCTAAACTCCCATGGATCACACATCCTCAATACCCAATAGTTTAGACTCGTAAAACAGCCCGAGAACACGAATTAAACAACCCAAGGTATACTACAACTCAACCAACAAGAATTAAACGGTTTTTCATCAAGAACTTCAATGTTCATCATTCAATCTACTCTAATTGCGCTGAATTAAACATATTATTGTGTGGGTGTAAGAAACCATCACATACCTTAAAGGATCACCCCCGACGAAACTCACTTAACGATCTTGGCGATTTTTTTTTTGTCCTTTCTCCTTCTTCTCTTCTCTTTTCTCCCAAGCCCTAAGCGTATTCAATCTTCTGAAAACTGACTTAAGGCTTAATTTTACCCCTAATAAACCCTTAAAACAAATTCGTAAATAGTAGGGTGAAAAAACTACTTTACCCTACTAAATTCCGGATTGGATTTTCCTCCATCCAACAACCCAACTTCCGATAGGCATATCTCCCTCATATAATATCGAAATTACGAAAACTCGGTGGCGTTGGAAAGATATCTTCAAGGAATTTCCAACCATATAAAGAACTTTCCCTAACTCTGCTGAGCTAGAAGTTATGGACGTTCGAAAATGACCAAAGACTTACTTTTACACTTAGGAAATTTTCCAGATTTCTCCTATTCTTTCCAAAAATAACTATTCTTAGTCTCTTTGATGAGATGTTACATATATATTTTGATTCAACCATATCTTTCATATCAAATGATTTGACAGTCATGACTTGACAGTTTTCACATACTCCATATTATTTCCAACTTATAAAATATTATCTTCGTAAAGAAATAAATTACAACTTTTTCATTAGACTTTTTCACATAGATGCAATGTTGTTTATTGATCATGATTAAATCAAATGAAATCCCGTCCTTGTGAAATCTGAGGTACCATTGCCTAGAAGATTGTGTTAGGTCATAAATTGATCTTTTCAATTTGCAAAATTTCTTTTCTAGGTCTTTCACAACGAAACCTACTGGTTGTTATATGTATATTTATTTGTTTAATTCTTCATTGACAAAAGTGATCTTCCCGTCCATTTGGTCTAATCCTAGATCTAAATGCACAACAATCGCTAAAAGAAGTCGAGTATAGGTAAACTTCTCAAGTGGTGAAAAAGTTTCCTCGTAATCTATTCCACCTTCATGAATAAAACCTTTTGCCACCAATCATGCTTTGAGTCTTTCTATTGTCATTTATTCCTAATAGCTCTACGTCCCTAAGGAAGGACAACTAGATCCCAGACTTTATTGGTTTACATGGATTTGAATTCTTCTTTCTGTTGTTCACCTTGTATTCCTAAGATACTTAGAACAAAAACTTTGAAGAAATTCATAAGAAACAACAAAGTGTAAAGAGCATTTTCAAAACTGAAAATTAAAACTAGTAGAGAAAATGTTCTTTAAACTTTGTTATTTGTTATCCAGTTCTTCAAAGTTTTTGTTTTAAGTATCTTAGGAATAAAAGGTGAATAACAATCTTAAGGAAATAATTATATTGTAGGTATTTCTTATATTCTACTGATTGAGGGAAACGAACCATGGAAGTAGAAAATTAATGCACTACTTCTTCAGAATTCGATGCCTTGTTTAGCAAGATCGAATTGAAAATGTACTACAAATATTGGTGGTATTTCGGGTTAAAAATTACACGAGGTAACCTTCTAATTATTTAATTAAGGAGAAAAAAAGTTTCTAAAAGTTAATGTTTCTAAAAGTTAATTGTTTTGAAATTTATCATGTGTATCTTCAGAAAAAATCTGCAAATCATATGTTTTGGAATGAATTTTCCTTGAAAAATAGCGTTGCCTTAAAAATTCTTTCATTTGCAGAATGAGATATGCACATTTGGGTTTGATAAAATAGTATGTCAAAATGTTATAACTAGAAGTCTATTTGAAAAGAAAAGCATTTCTCTATGATAATCTAAAAATATGTTTTATTGTGTTGGGAGAAAAAAAATCTTTTGTAGTTTTGTACTCCGTGTGAATTTGATTGTGTTTAATTTTTGTAGAGTAAAAACTTTTGTAGTTTTCTACTCTTGATAAATAAGACTACGCAATTGGTTTGAAGAATATGAAAATTTCATCTAATTAGTCAGTGTTGTATTTTTGGTTTTCTATAAACTTCACTGTTAAATAGAAAAAATGTACAAAAGTTGCCCTTATTATTAGTATTATATATTCTAAATACTAAGTGGTATGTCTAATTGTGATAGAAAAAATACAGTGACTTAAACTAAATACTAAGTGGTGGGTCTTATTGTGATACACAAAAGACCAATGACTTAAAAGTGTGTGATTTTGTGTCTGCAATAAGTGTCTCTACGAAATGAAATTTGACAATATGTAAAGATTGTCAAAGAGAATTGAAGTACTATAATTCTTTCGTAGAATAATATCTCCTAACGAGGTTTCATGCTGCCATTGATAGTATGGGAAAATATGTTAAAATATTATTTTCAACTATTTGAAAAATATTTTTGAGATCATATTTAATATGTGGAGAGTTTTTTGGTTATGAAAAAGATAAAATTAGACTGAATGTCTAATTTAAATTAGAGCACAAGATATAAAGTTCAATGATATTTTTGTATTGTGTTAGACCTACAAAATTCTTGGAGTATATTTAATATTGTGGTCGTTGAATTTCTCTTTTACTAGTATATGGTATGACTAGTATGAAACTACCATATTGTATGTATACTTGTTCAAAATGATTGAGTTCTTTTATAAAAAAGTGTTACTTAAAATATTGCAATATTTCATCAAAAGATATGTCTGTTAAATATAACTATTTGTATAGACATGAATAATGGTGAATAGTCATTCGTCATGTTTTGTAAAAGAAGTATTTGGGCAATATTGTCTTTATTGGACCCGATGAAACTTTGTTCATGGGTAGTTCTATAACAATCAAAATGAAAGTTATGGAAAGGTCCTTCCGAAAAAGACATTTAACAAGGTGATGACTCTAAACAATGTTTGTATCACACAAAATTGTAAGAAATATGAACAAATATTTGTGAGAAAAACCTACCTCGCGAAGAGCTTTTCAAACTCAATATTTTTATTTTTTCTTACTTGCTTAAGTCTAACTGTTTGTGACATGAGCACTTGAGACATGTCAATTAGAAAACCTTGTAAGAAAAACTAATAAACTTAGAGATTTTGTCTAACTTTGAGTGCAGTAAATAAAAATGTCAAGTTTGTGTGGAATCTAAGTATGTGCACATTCTTATAAATCTATTGAAAGGAATTATAATCTCTTAGAGTTGATTTACACTGACATTTGTGATATGAAGTCAATATCATCTCGTGGTGAGAAAAGTATCTTTGAACTTTTCTTGACAATTGTATTTGATACAATTATGTCTATTTGTCAAATGGTAAGGATGAAGCAATAGAAATGTCTAGGCAATATAAAACTGAAGTTGGAATCAGTTAGGAAAAAAATAAGAAGTGATAGGGATGGAGAATATAAATCTCCTTTTGCAGAAATAAATTTTGAAAGTGGATTTATCCATCCAACTACTGCCCTATTCACCTAAATTTAATGGATTTGCACAATAGAAAAAAACTGAACTTTGAAAGAAATAATGGTTGCATAACATATAAGTTCAGGTTTACCACAAAACTTGTGTGGAGGAACTATCCTTATTGCAAAAGGAAACAATAAAAAGTTTTGTCTGTTCAGAAAGAAATTTATTTGTTTGTTAAGGACACAATCAATTCCATATGAATAATGAAAATGAAAGAAATCCAAAAGTTTGGGTATGTCTAGCCAAAGTCTAAGTTCCTATTCCTAAAAGAATTAAAATAAGACCTAAGAAGCGTGGACTGTAAAATTAGACTTGAGTAGTCTAGTGAAAGGTCTAAAAGATATTGGAAAGAACAAAAGGTGAATGTACTTAATAAAGAGATTCAGACGTGTAGTAAATGTCAAAGGACATCTATTACCTTCGGATATGGTTTTGTAGCATTTCCTATGTCTTGTATGGACTCTTCTTTTGGAAATGTGGTGTCTGAGATTAGTTCAATATTGAGCAATTCTATTGGAAGTTGCTTTATCTTCCTCTAGGAAATAAACCTTTTTTCTCTAAGTGAATCATCAGAAAGGAAAATAAAAGTCGATGAAACTATTGACAAATAGAAAGCAAGACTTTTTGTCAAAGGCTTTAGACAAAAATAAGGTCTTGATATTGTTGACACATACTCGTCAGTAACTAGAATTACATACATTCAGATGTTAATATTATTAGTTGCGGTATATGACCTCCAAATTCATCAAATGATATGAAAACAACTCTCTTAAATGGAGAATTACAAGAATAAATTTACATGAAATAGCCCAAAGGTTTTGTGGTTCAAGTTAAAGAAAAGAAACTGTACGAACTTGTTAATTCACTTGATGGACTAAAACAAGCACCCAAAAAATGACATAAGAAATTTTACCAAACTATGTTGACAAATTGATTTAAGAATAATGAAAGTGATAAATGTGTGTACATTAAAATCACTAGGTCATTGTTTGTTTGTATATTGATGACATGTTGATCATCACTAATGACACTAATGACATAAATGCTACTTAATGTATGCTATAAATTAAAGTAAGTTTGATATGAAAGATCTTGGAGTTGTTGATACGATCTTAGGTATACGAGTCCTCAAAACTCTATAATGTTTAGCATTGTCACGGTCTCATTGCACTGAAAAGGTACTTCACTAGTTCAAATATTTGGATTTCAATATTGTCAAGAATCCAATAAATGTGAGTTTTGCATTTCAAAAGAGTGAAAACAAAAGTGACTCACAGTTGGATTATGCTAGAGTATTGGGAAGTATGATGTATATCACGAAGTGTGTGCGATCAGATATGTAGCATGTACTATTAATGAACTAAAATGGTTCACGAGTGATCCCAATCGAACTCATTGGATGACAATGAAAAGAGTTTTGGGGATATTTAAAACATACTCAAAACTATATCTTGCATTATAATAATATTCAACAGTATTGAAGGGATATAGTGATACAAATTTGATCAACGAGATCAAATGAAGTAAAATCCACGAGTGAATATGTATTTATTCTTGGTGGTGGAACAATCTCTTGGAAATCTTCCAAAAAGACATGTATCGTTAGCTCTAGAATGATCTCTAAGCTAGGTGCTTTAGATAGGACCGACGGATAAGTTGAAACACTCCAAAATTTCTTGATAGATATTCTTCTTTGGCCAAACCTTTGACATCAGTATGCATACACTTTGATATTCAAGATGCGAAAGGTACGGCATGGAGCATGATGTATAAACAAAAAGTCTCGTCATATAAGACATTGGCATAATACCACCAGAAAAGTACTCTCTAGTGGAATTATCACAATGGACTATGTAAAGTCAAAAGTTAATGTGTCGGATCCACTTACAAAAAAGCCTAACTAGAGAGAAAATTGAAAGATCATCTAAGGAATGGATTTGCGTCTTACGACAGGTGGTCATGGTAGTAACTCTACCTAGCAGACTGGAGATCCCAAGACCTCGGTTCAACGAGAAAAATAAAGTTGTGACTGACGGTTCAACAATGTCAACCAACTGAACTCATTCTCATGATGAAGACAATGCTTAGGAACAAGGATACAACACTAAGGCTTATTAATAAGTTAATAAAGCTTAAAGTTTGTAATGATTTGTTAAGTTTGGCAGATTTGACCAAATAGTGTATTTACGTGATAACACCGTTAGAAATCATCTATGTGAGTGTGAAGTGTAAGCCGCTACAAAGAGGATGATTGTCAAAAGCCCATCTCTCTATACACTAGTGAAATCAGAAGGTGTTCAAGGCTAAAATAAACACAACTGTAAGAACAATAAACGGTAAAGTGTTAATTGTGTAACATATGGTTATCTAGGTATACACCAAATATTGACGGTTCAAAGATATAAAATCTACCGACTGAACGAGTATATCCGACATATGTTCACTATGGAAAGTTCAAAGGGAGACTTACTTGTCCATATGCAATTAATTATTGCTTGTAAATTACACACACTTGTCTGTCTTTGTCTTGGAGTCATTCCACATTCATGTGGGGATTGCTGGGTTTTAAAAAGTGTAAATGTAAAATGATGAGTTGCGACTTTTATGAAAAGTTGTGACTTTTATGAAGATTTGTTACTTTATGAAAAGTTGTGACTTTTAGAAAGGTTGTGACCTATCCGAAAGATTATGACTTTTTCAAAGGGTTATGACATTTTCGGTAAGGCACAATAAACAACTTTTTTGTCGAAAATATGTCTTAGGATATTGTAGAAATAAAACAGTTAGCTACTTTTAGGAGCTTTTAAATAATTTTATTAGAGTTCTATGTGACTTGAATTTAGGAGATAGTTCTTTTATTTATTATTTGAATTTTACTGATAAATTAGTAGCATATTTTTCTATTTTCAGTTAGAAATAAATATATATATAAAGGAGGACAATAGACAAGGTGATGTGGCACCTCTCTATGGCCTCCATTTGCATTTAGCTTTTTCCTTCTTTTTTTTTTTTAAAAAATAAATTAATTATTATATCATAAAAAAAAATTACTTCAATTATTACAAATAAATATTTTATTAATGGTGGATCATTTATAAAAAAAACTCTTCATATTTGTTTATTTATTTATCTCACTTATAATAAAAGGAGAAACATTATTTATTTATTTTTGATATTTTAATTTAAATTAATTATTTTATCGTAAAAATATATTATCTATTTATACAAATATAATTTATTAATGCATGAACATTTATAAAAAGAAAACTCTCTATATTTTTTCCTATTTGTTTATCTCACTTCTAATCATGAAATCATAATAACTTTTTTTAACATTTTATGTATTTTTATTTTTATTTTTTAATTTATTCACTAGGAGTTACTATCCATGATTTGCCCCTCTTTAATTTTTACTTTTAATAATATTCATAACTCTCATAATTTTTATGCACATAGCCTCCAAATTAAATTTGTAAGTTTATGATGTCTTATGGTATTCCTTTATTTTGCCTATAAATTCATAAGTTTCATGAAGATTCACATTCACAATTATCCTTTCTCTTTTCATCATATAGGTTTGGTTTGTAACAAAAAAAAAAAGTACATGAAGGTAAGAAATATTTCATTGCAAATTTTTATTTTTTATTTCCACTATTTTTGTCTATATAAATTCGTATTTGGTTTGTGAATGAAACTAACATGTAACAAAAAAAATACATGAAGTTAATAAATATATCATTCTCAAGTCCTTATTTTTTCATTTGCTTTATTTTGTCTATATAAATTCATATTTATTTTCATGAATATTCACATATAAAGTTATAATTTCTCTTCTTCATCATACATGTTTGTGAATTAACTATTATGTAACAGAAAAAAAAGTATATGAAGGTAAGATATATTTCATTATAAAGTCTTGCTTTTTATTTTTATGTACTTAGACATGCTTTCTTAATCTATTTTTTTATGTTTGTATATAATTTATCAAGTAAGTATGATTAAAAAAATCTCTGTAATTCTTAACAATGTGTTGTTCGTATGCAATTGCTCTTTCTAATAGTTAGTTTTCCAGATATAATATAGTTTGATTATAATATTTGTTAGATTTCAAGAAATGATTATTATTTAGTATTGTTAGTACTATTGAAAAGATAATATACAAATATATTAAATATAGTTTATATTTTGTTCTTTCTTTCGACATAATTATTTTAAATTGGTATATGATTTATTTATTCAGTTGGTTCCATATAATGAAGAGTTTGACATATGGATCAAAACATGATGTCGGATCTCTTTGCAAAGGAAGATGGTAGAAGGGGAAAAAAAACCATAAAGAGATTATTTTTTCACTTTGAATTGTATTAGCAACTTAGTTACTTTTGCTTGAGTTTTTTAAATTTTGATTTATATAAATAATTTAGTTAAATGTATTATATTGTCAATGCTAATTATTTGATCCTTTAGTATTCTAATTTCTCTTTGTTATGAAAAAAATTAATATAATTATTTTATTTTAACAACAACAACAAAATTTATTATGATTAGTTTCATTTTTATTATATTATAAAAAGTAATTAAAAAATAAAATATTATTTTCATGATGTCATTTTTTGCGTAAGTAACAATTCGTCGTCGTTCTTTTTGCTTTGAAATGTATTTATAATTTTTATGTAGTCATCAATTATTATATTTTCTCTGTTCATTTTTTGTATTTTCACCCCTTATTTTTATTTAATTATTTTACAAATAAAATCAATATATAATTAATATTAGTAATACATTTAATGTCTCATAAAATTATACATTTGAATTATTTATAACTCATTTGACTTGTAACGTATGATATTAAATATTATTCATAACTTTTATATGTTTCATTTTTCGTAATTCTTATAAATATTTAATTAATTTTTAAAAAATTATAATAAGCAAATGTAATGAGAAAATAAAATAAATCAATTTTATTTTGACGAAATCAGAGTTTGAATAGAATATTAGTACTCCTACAAAAGATAGAGAAAATTAAAACATATAAAAAAATTTCAACCTACTACAATATATAATTATTTCAACATATTATCTCTTATTTCATTTAGTTCACCACGGTGAATATTTTGTTCTAATATATACACATACAAAATAAATAAATATATTTTATACTTTTAAAAAAGTGTATGATATCACAGACAAGGAGAAATATTAATATTATATATATATTCGATACTAACCTAAATATTACATATTTCATATCATTATCTTATAAATATTTAATATAGTCACGAGAAGTACGAATAGTTTCATTAGTTATGTTATATTTTTGGTTTTCAATAATGTATTTCAAATGCCAGCAAAAGAGGGTTGTGCTATGAAAATATATTATTAATTTGTGAATCGCATGCCAACTTAGTAGACCTTTCCATATTCATAACTCTTACAAGTTTTTATTTGTATAACGGCAAATATTAATATGATATAGTATATAGTTTGATTTTTTTTCTATGTAATAATATAAATAATTCAATAAATATGAATTGGTAAGTCACACGTACCTAAACTTAACTTTATGCCCAACTAAGTTGAACATACTATAGCAAACATTTTTGCCCAAGCAATTAGTTCATAAATAGCCTATTACAATCAAAGAGAAATTAACGGATTGTTTGCTTGATATTAGGCGAATTAGAAATTATATTAATGTCTCATCCGTTTGTTAAAAAATAACAACCGACGATTTTATTTGCGATGTCAGTTCAGATTAATTGAGCAAGAGGGTAGTTGAAGAGTATTAATTACGAAACAATTAAAATTAAAAAGAAGTAAAAGATGATTTAATATCCATTTGGTTGATTGATTGATGTTGTTGAGAACTAACGTTACTAAAATAAAGCTAATGCCTAGAGTTGACAGAGTATATATTTGTGTCAAACCACAAGTCATAAAGTGAGATTAAATATGCATTAAGTAATACAAACTATTGTACCACATGTCAGTGGGAAATGATAATCTAAATCGACTACATGAACTATTTTATTTTTCTTTGGTCCCATTTCGTGTGTAGTTATAGTTGAACCAACTAGTTATATCTATAAATATAAGTCTTTGGATTATTAATAAATAATTCACTTTGACAATTCTGCAGTGTTTTTTTCTCTCAAAGTCTTTCTAAGTTATTTTCTTAATTTCTTTATTAAAAAATCAACAGTTGGTATCAGAGTCTTATTCTTGAGGAACTTGTGAGTAGAATAATGGATTCTGAAAATAGTTTTTAACAAATGACTCCTCCTATTTTTATGGTGAGAACTATCAACTATGGGTTGTGAGAATGTTACTTGGAGGCTATTGATCTTTGGGAAGCCGTGAAAGAATGAAATTAATCTGCTGCCAAATAATCTCACTGTGCCACAAATCAAGAGTCATATGGAAAAGATAACCATTAAATCGAAGGCAAAAGCAACTTTGTTTGCTACTGTTACGATAATTATTTTCATGAAAATCATGACTCTCACATCACCAATAGATATTTGGAATTATCTGAAGAAAGAATACGAGGAATGAAGGTATTAAATTTAATGAGGGAATTCGAATTGTGGAGAATGAAAGAATCAGAAACAGTCAAGGAATACTCTGACAAATTGCTTGGTATTGTCACAAAGTAAGATTACTAGGTACTGAATTTAAAGATACAAGAATTGCTGAAAAAGTTCTTGTTACAGTTCCCCCGAAAGATATGGAACATGTATAACTACCTTGAAAAATACGCAAGATCTGTCTAAAATTACCTTGGCAGAATTGTTAAATTCTTTGCAGGATCAGGAACAAAGGAGACTTACGAGGCAAGATGACATGGTTGAAGGAGCATTAGTAGCCAGCCACAAAAATCAAAGCAACGGTAAATTTTTGAAAAATTACCCACCTTGTTAGCACTGTGGAAAAAATTGACATTCTCCATATAAATGTTGGAAAAGACCAGATGCACAATGCAAGAACTGCAAACAACTTGGTCATGAAGCTGTAATTTGCAAAAGTAAATTTCAAAAGGATGAAGCAGTTGCCCTAGTCACTAGTGAAGAAGAAGAAAACTTATAACTTGTTTTTCAACCAAAAATCTGATTTTTAGATGCAGGGGCAGATTTATTTTAACGAAATCAAAGTTTGAATAGAATATTAGTACTCCTACAAAAGATAGAGAAAATTAAAACATATAAAATATTTTCAACCTAATACAATATATTGTCATTTCAACATATTATCTCTTATTCCATTTACTTCACCACGGTGAATATTTTGTTCTAATATATACATAGACAAAATAAATAAATATATTTTATACATTTTAAAAAAGTGTGATATCGCAAACAAGGAGAAATATTAATATTATCTATATATTCGATACTAATCCAAATATTACATATTTCATATTATTATCTTATAAATATTTTATATAGTTGCGCGAAGCGCGAATAGTTTCACTAGTTATGTTATATTTTTTGTTTTCAGTAATTCATTTCAAATGTCAGCATTATTAATTTATGAATCGCATGCCAACTTAGAGACCTTTCCATATTCATAACTTTTGCAACTTTTTATTTGTATAACGGCTAATATTAATATGAAATAGTATATTGTTTGATTTTTTTCTATGTAATAATATGAATAATTTAATAAATATGAATTTGTAAGTCACATGTATCTAAACTTAACTTTATGCCCAACTAAGCTGAACAGACTATAGCAAATATTTTTGCCCAAGCAATTAGTTCATAAATAACCTATTACAATCAAAGAGAAATTAACGGATTGTTTGCTTGATATTAGGCGAAGTAAAAATTATATTAACGTCTAATATGTTTGTTAAAAAATAACAACCGACGATTTTATTTGCGATGTCAATTGAGATTAATAGAGCAAGAGGGTAGTTGAAGAGTATTAATTACGAAACAATTAAAATAAAAAAGAAGTAAAAGATGATTTAATATCCATTTGATTGATTGATTGATGTTGCTGAGAACTGGCGCTACTAAAATAAAGTTAATGCCTAGAGTTGGCAGAATATATGTCACGACTCGGATTCTGGAATCCGAACCGCAATCGGCGTCGTTAACCTCTCAGAGGTCGCAGACAAGCCTCTTCTTAACTTTCATCACAATCATACAGTTAAATTTGCGAAAAATTTAAAACTTTTTAATACTTAGCGAAGTATAAATAGACTTCATATAGTATTGTATAAGAGTGATATTCTAATAGCTCAAACTCAACAACCATCTATTAAAGATTAAACAAATGAAACGATGAATTATAATAATAATAGGTTGCCAATCGGCCTTATTACAACGTTTGAATAGATGGTTGGAAAGAAACACTAGGGAATAACTCCACTAGCTATGTCTAACGTACTAAGCTAGAATAATGAATGTAGCATCCTCGAACTCAAGAGGACCTACCAAAGTCTGGAGATCGTTAATCCAAACTGCTTCGTCAACACTTCAATCTTCTTTAGAACCTGCGTCTATAAAAATAGTAAAAATATATGGGGTTAGTACACACTTGTACTAAGTATGGGTGTATGCACATAACACATAAGGGACGATGCATGAACAAGGAAAGCTCTTTCCTAAACAAAGTGGCAATGTTACTGTAATCACGTTACTGTTCACTTAAAATGTTAGTCTTGATTTATGATGTAAATATGACATGTTCTCATGCAATTAAGTCACGCAACTCGTTTTCTATATGAACATAAGACCTTGGAATCATGAACATAATTTTAGAACAATTTAAACACACGTTTGTTATTTTGATACTTAGGCCGTGAGTTGCTATCTCCACACTTAGTTTATTTTTCAATCTTTTCTATCTTCTGTTGTGTAGTTCAATGATCTCCTTTGATCTTATGTTTTACTTACAAGTGCAATGATTCATTGTAGTCCCATACCTACAATGAATCGAGTAAGCAACTCACAAGACTAAGAAACGATTTGGCTACCCTAATTATAAGTTAGATTTCTCATTCTTATTTGATTGGGTGTACATGTATTTATAAGCCAATCTTTATTGGCTATGCCCCTTAAATTGGTTGTTGGAGTTAAATATTTCATTCTTAAATTTAGGTATGAATGTTTTATAAGCCAATCTTCATTGGTTATGCCCCTTATTTGTTTCTTTACATAATAATATATCTTGGGACATACTCCATACTCCATTCTTGGCTACCCCAACATGTTATATCTATCAAACACTAATGATTAATGTTTATTAAGCTCTTACTTTACTTAGTTGACTATGAACTTATGATTCTACTCCCTGCTCGATCGTTCACTTTGAACTTGCTACTTATTTTTTCTTACTCTCTTAAAGAATTCTTTTAGCCTTGACGGAAGTAGATCATGTGAGCTATATGAAATCCAGTGTCTTCCCCACACTGAAAAGGGGTGATTCACCGATTAAAGTGAACCAAGATCTGTGTCTTCTCCACACCAAAAAGGGGGATTCACCGGCTAAGGTGAATCGGTCGATGTTTTCCCCACATCGTAAAGGGGGGTTCACGGCAATAATGAATCGAATACTTGCACTGAGATATAACTGACATAGATCAAGTGAGCTAAATATAAAATCCGGTGTCTCCCCCACACCGAAAAGAGGTGGAATCACCGGCCAAAGTGAAACCGAAACTACCTAGCATTCTTGGGGGGGAGGCTTCCCTCCCGCTAGTCCCTATGCTAGCGAAACATAGTTCAAAGACTAGGAGACGTACTGAGACCCTGGCGATCTCGTGTCATGAGACTTACATGTGCTGGCACAGCTCATTACTAGTCTATCGGTGCTAAGCTCAGATTTTATCTTCTTATCTTCTAGAGTTTACTCATACATTATGGAAGCTTGCTTCTTATATGAGGTTTACTTACTCTATGGATGACTGGTCATTCCTATCTTTACTTGATGATTATGATCTTGAAACTTTACTTTATCATCATGGTGCGAGTGAGACTTGTCTCACGGACTCTAGCACCTTCTTATGTGAGTATGATTGACGTAACGATTAAGTGTTCTTGAGACTCGTCTCACTTCTTTCTAACACTCTTTATTAGGTCAATTTCATAACTTAACTCTTAGTTATCTCTTTACCCACCTTAACTTGTTCACGTCACTTACTAACCTTATATCATTCTTTATGATTGTTATTGATTCTTTGTAAGATTTTATGGCATTCACAAGTTGTGTGGATAGGGTATGTTGGGACTTGTCCCATTGATTGGCATACCTATGTTATGAGATATTGAATTGAGATTAGAATGACTTTTTGGAGTACTATATTTAGATATTGGTTTATTAGCCAATTTGTTGGCATAAATCAAACTATGGTATTATTATTAGCCATGTCAATTTCATGAAAACATTATAGTAATCTAGCACACCAAACAAGACAACTTTTAACTTTGATTAACATATAAAGCAATTCAATGAGCAATTCATATCAATCTCTTATTCTCGAAACATATGCAGGCATTATAACATTCAACGCTCATGTAAATAACACCCTAAGTATACGGATCTAACATGTATAATTCACTCGACATATAAATCACTCAATATACACATAATTATCAGTTAACACTACATACAAACAACAATACATCGAGAATAATACTACTATACTACAAGAATCGGAAATCGGGAGAACTAGGAAGATGAACATGCGATTCATTTGGAGCAACCCTAGTTTCGATATTCTTGAGGTAAAAAAGTTTGAAAAGTCTCTTGGAGAAAGGATTCCATGAGAGAAAACCCATACCTTGCTGTAGAATTAAATCTACTAGGATCAATATAAATTTTGCACGAAAAACCTTTGAAACGTCCCTTGCTAGCGTCCTAGGGTTTAGTTTGCGACTTCTCTTGTTCTCACGTTTTTCTCTAAATTTAGTTATAGCATTTTTTTTGGAGTGAATAATGTGTCTAAGCCTTTATAAACTGAATGTTAACTAATTCCACTTGGACTATATAACCTAATTAAGGTAGAACAATTAGTTAATTACATAAACGCCCTTCCTAGATTGATTAGGATTTGGAAACTTCTTGTCTTGACCGACTTTGGGGTGTCTCCTTGTGGATTTCAGTTTTGTCTTTTTTTTATTTTAATTAATTAAGTTGCTAAATTAATTAATTAAATAATCTAGAATAATTACCAAAGTACCCCTAAGTTGTTAGGACCATACCAAACTCTTTGGACCATCCTAGGTTAGGTACTAGGTTGTCTTTTTCTTGTCTTAACCAAATCTGGAAATTCCCTTTGTATTTTCGGTTTTTCCCTTTTAAATTAATTAATTAAGTTGCTAAATTAATTAATTAAGTAACCTAGGGTAATTACTAAAGTACCCCTAAGTGATTAGGACCATAAACAACCTTTTGGACAATCCTATGTTAGGTACTAGGTTGTCTATTTCTTGTCTTAACCGAAATCTGGAAATTGGTTTGTGATTTTGGTTTTGCCCTTTTAAATTAATTAATTAAGTTTCTAAATTAATTAATTAAGTAACCTAGGGTAATTACTAAAGTGCCCCTAAGTTTTTAGGACAATAACCAACTCTTTAGACCATCCTAGGTTAGGTACTAGGTTGTCCCTAAGTTAGTTAGTTAGTTAGTTTGTCCTAGGTTGTTGGGTCCCATGGCTGGACGTTCTTGGTTAGTCCTAGGTTAGTTAGGTAGTTAGGTTAGTTGGTTAGGGTCTAGGGTAGGTTAGGGGGTCTGGTCCCACATGGTGTAACCCGCATGTGCGGTTGTTCCCCCAACCGCCCTAACCGAATCGGTTAGGGTGGTCCCCCTCCCTCTTGGCCGTTTCTTGCCCATGTGCTGCTTGTACTTTCCTAACTAACTATTTGGAAGGTTATATTTATTTATTGTCCCAAGGATCCTCACTATGTCCTTGGGCACTGCTTACTCTACATGATCATTTTAAATGGTTATGTACTAGGGTACTAGGCTTGACACTTGGATGCCTAGTACTTGATGTATTGCTATATATGGTGATTGAATTTTAGCTTAGGGTATTATTTTGCAGGTATAATTTGTAAACAAGCTTGGAATATGATTCGATTACTTGGATAATATTATAGAAATTGGCTAACACCCCTTAACCAATTTTCTATACTATGCCCAATATTTTCAATATTGGGCATCGGGGTGCCTATGTACCCCCAATGCGCATTCTTAAAGACCTATTGAGCTCTCTACTAGACACGAAATTTTCTGGAATGCTACAGTATATATTTGTGTCAATCCACAAGTCATAAAGTGAGATTAAATATGTATTAAGTAATACCAACTATTTGCCACATGTCAGTGGGATATGATAATCTAAATCGACTACATGAACTATTTTATTTTTCTTTGGTCCCATTTCGTGTGTAGTTATAGTTGAACCAACTAGTTATATCTATAAATATAAGTCTTTGGATTATGAATAAATAATTAACTTTGACAATTATGCAGTATTTTTTTCTCTCAAAGTCTTTCTATGTTATTTTCTTAATTTCTTTATTAAAAAATCAACAGTTGGTATCAGAGTCTTTGTACAAACCTTACCCCTAGATCAAGAACCAGGTTCTTGATTATTTGCCTAAGAAAAGAGTTAAATAAAACAATTTACTTTAACTAAAACCTTCCTCTCTTAAGGAAGGAAAAACTAAACTTTGTTTTATTAACTTTTCTTACTTAAATACAATTTTTGATTAACTCTAATCGAACTCTTCAACTTACAAGAAGCCAAACCCACTTCTTGCTAGTTAAACACTCTCTCTCCACAAGAAGCCAAACCTACTGCTTGTTTACAATCACACAACCTCACAAACTCAAAACTCTCAAAACTCACAAGAAAACAAGAACACACAAAACTCACAAAAATGATCTTTGCTGCCTCTCACTTCTTCTCACCTCTCTTCACTTTTCTCCTTGATTGCAAAGATGATTTTCTTTGGCTTGATATCTCTGTTTATATAGATTCTCTATGATCAAGAATTGCCGCCTCTCTTCGAAGTTGATAACAATTCTGTTTTCTATATACTTCTTTGATATAGAAAAGGTTTGCTTTATTTGTTGAGATATACGTATAAAGTAAATAACCTTTTAAGAAAAGGTTTTGTCTTCTTTATTTATTTCCATAAATACACCTCTTTTATTTTCCTTCTTTCCATAAATAAATCTGCACCTCTTTTATTTTGTATTTCTGCTTTCAATTATAAATTAATGAACCTGGTTCATGAAGATCATGAGTTGTCATCATCAAAAGTAATTAGCACAACTTCGATCAAATTCCCCCTTTTTGATGATGACAAATAATACCATGTTGAGAAGTTGTTTCCCCCTTTTCACATATAAAAAAGAATAAGATAGAGCCAATAAAATGTAGGAATCCGTAATAGCAATTCCAGAAGAATAACGTCAAAATGTAGGAATCAAATATATACAGCATCAGATAGATAGACACTAGTAGTATGTGTCCACACAAGCTATGGCATCAACAAAACCAAGCAAAATAGCAAAACTATTAACATTGTCTGAATATAGCAAAGAAAGGCACGAACTAAGGCTTAGAAAGAACTTTAAGCATATGATCAACACGAGCATTGTTATCAATTTGTTGTTGAATGAGTTGATCTTTCAATCTCCCTAATTCCCCCTGAGAAGCAGCCAACTGAGCCTGAAGAATAGTAACTTCATCTTTTAATATCACATTCTGATCTCGAGCCTCATTAAGTTCAGAGAGAAGAGCAGTAACTGGACCAGCAGAATGAAGAGGAACTTGATCCACATCATCATCCAAGAGATTGCATTCAGCTAAAGTTGATTGAGTGAACATGTCATACTTGTTCAAAGACCGACCATCCTTCAAAGGTACCCCAAATTCTTTAAACACAGTAGTCAGCAGATTTCCATAGGCTAATTGATGAGGTTTCTTAGGATATACTACCCTGACCATATGCTTAATTATAAGAGATGGCCAGTTGATGGGACGCATAGTATCTAAGGCGTGACCAAGACCAATATCTCTAAAATTAGCCTCATGTCTCCTTTCCCCTCTCGGAACAATGCCTTTGTGCACTACTTCAAACACTAGTTTGTGAAAAGGAGCCATTTCCCCTTTCAACCCTTTCGAGGTCGATCATTGACCCTCCCCTGTGTGAATTTTGAAGTTAAAGCACAATTGTCTTGCTTAACCCAGTGATATTCCTCCAACCCAGTGCAAGGAATACAGAGTATAGCCCCCAACCTATCTTTGTCGAACACTATATCCACACCATGAACAGACGAGGAAAGTACGGCATCATCTAACATTGTTAAATTCGCATAAAACTCAGCCACTTCTTCATCAAAAATCATGATTTTGGAATTAAGAAAAATGTGTACCGACCCTTGTACAGCAAGTAAGGCTAATAACTTTTTAATTGCAGTATGTTCCCTAATGTCTTGATGAATTGTTCTACCCCTCAAGATTTTCTGGGATTTGAAATAAGCCTCCCTTCCCATGGCAAGAAACTTAATTTCATTTTTGGTTAGGGTTTTAGACGAGGGAGGGTTGGATGAGTGAACAGATTCCAAGATATCTTTATCAGTGTCTGAGATAATAGGGGTGGGAGAAGAGCAAACGGGTGACTTACCAGTGCGACGGAGTTTCTTGCTCGACTCTACCAACATCTATAGATGGGCTTGACTTGCTTGTCGAGTTCAAGGAGTACGAATCACCTTTCGTTTGACAGCAATATGCTTGCGAGGGCACCGAGGAACTGATTTTAACGAAGGGGATGCATGTGTTGAAATAGGGTTTTGCGGTGTGAGGGGGTTAGTGAGTTCAGGGAGGACGATAGGTGTGCAAGAATGAGAGAGAGGGTTTCAGTAGAGACCACTTGGGAAATAGATGAAGGAGACGGTAGTGAAGATGATTGGGTGGTTACAGGGTTGGGTTCCCCTTGAATGGTTGCCAGATTTGATGGTTGTTCCGGTGTGAAGATCGGTTCATCGTCATTGTCGGAGTAGTCGACGAGATGAAGAGAGGAAGTCATGGATTGGTTTTTTTTGTGTCCTTTGTTTTGTGTTTGGGAAAATTTTTATGGGGAATAGAAAGATAATTATGATGAATCGATACATTAACAGTTTCTGAAAAAATAGGGAAAGTTGAAGCGACAGTAGTCAAATCGAAGAGACGTTGGAAATTTAATGTGACTTTATATTGTTCCCGCCAAAAAATGGAGATATGAGAACCAGGTTGGAGATATGAGAACCTGGTTCTAAAAATATGTTCAGACACGTGGTAATTATTACTAGGTTGTGTATTCCTGTGATGATGGGAACCTGGTCCTCTGGAGATTAGTTCTGAAACACAAGTCCTAGGGATAGGCGATTTTTAAGAAATGGTTCTCGCACAAGAGCCTTAGTGAAGATGTCAACGATCTGGTCCTCATTAGTGCAGAATGTCATTATGATAAATCCTTTTTCAACATTATCTCTCAGAAAGTGATGTCGGATGTCAATATGTTTAGTGCGTTTGTGTTGAACCGGGTTCTTTGCCATATTGATGGCACTAGTGTATCACACATGATGGGAATGCATCTTGTGTTGACCCCAAAATCTTCTAGTTGTTGTTTGATCCATAATAATTGTGCACAACATGATGCATCTGCTACATATTCTTCCTCTGCTGTTGAGAGGGCAACGAAATTTTGTTTTCTAGTAGCCCATGAGACAAGACATGGACCTAGAAAGTTTGCCATACCAGATGTACTTTTTTGGTCAACTAGAAAGCCGGCGTAGTCAGGATCAGCAAATCCTACTAAATAGAACGAATCTCCTGATGGGTACCATAGCACCAGGTTCACAGTACCTTTGATGTACCTAAGTATTCTCTTTACTGCTTTTAGATGAGACCCTTTAGGACAAGACTGGAATCGAGCACATAGTCCTACACTAAACATGATGTCAGATCTGCTTGCAGTAAGGTATAAGAGTGATCCAATCATACCTCTATACTTGATAATTAACTGGAGAACCTGTTTCATCTTTATCTAGCTTTGTTGTAGTGCCAATGAGAGTGTCGATTATCTTTGCTTCATGCATGTCAAATTTTTTCAGCAATTCTTTAATGTACTTTTGTTGATGAATTGAGGTTCCTGTAGGAGACTGATTAATTTGAAGACCTAGAAAGAAGGTTAGTTCACCCATCATACTCATCTTAAATTCACTACTCATGAGTTTGGCAAACTCGATTCCAAGTGAGGGGTCAATTCCGCCAAATATGATGTCATCGACATAAATTTGTAAAATGAGCAAATCTGATCCTTGCTTTTGAAGAAAGAGTGTATTGTCTATTTTTCCACGAGAGTAACCATGTGTTAGAAGGAATGTGGATAGACGATCAAACCATGCTCTTGGACCTTGCTTCAGTCCGTATAGTTCTTTTTCTAGCTTGTAGACATGTTCAGGTTTATCTGGGTCCTCAAAACCAGGGGGTTGTTTTACAAAACTTCTTCTTGTAGAAAGCCATTTAAAAAGGCACTTTTTACATCCATCTGATAAAGTTTGAATTCCATATGGGCTGCAAAACCAATCAACATTCTTATCGCTTCCATTCTCGCCATAGGTGCAAAGGTTTCATCATAGTCGATTTCTTCTTCCTGGTTGTATCCTTGAACCACTAGTCTTTCTTTGTTTCTAGTAATTTGACCTTGGTCATCTAGTTTGTTTCTAAAGACCCATCGAGTACCTATCACAGTTCGATCATGTGGTCTGGAAACCAGGTTCCAGACTTTGCTTCTCTCAAACTGACTTAGTTCCTCCTGCATAGCTATAATCCAATCTGGATCTCCCAAGGCTTCTTTAATATTTTTGGGTTTAACTAGAGATAGATACGCTGAGAAGGCACACATGTTTCATACTCTAGATCTGGTATAAATCCCTGATTCCAAAGGTGTGAGAATGTTTTTAATGGGATGAGAACTTTGATGTTTCCAACTATGAGCCTGAGGATTTTGGGTTGGTTCAAATATTGGAGTATCTGATGTTACTATTTCTATCTCTGTTGGTATATTTTCAGTTTCCTGAAGGATTGGCTTGTCTGTGGCATTATCCTCATCTGATTGTAAATCTTCCAATGGTTTTAGAGGATGTATACCAAGATTATCAGATTCTTCTACTGTACTTTCATCAAAAACAACATGCATGCTTTCTTCAACCCGATTTGTTCTTTTGTTGAGTACCTTATATGCTTTGCTTTGCATTGAGTATCCCAAAAATATTCCTTCATCACTTTTGGCATCAAATTTTCCCAGATTATCTTTTCCATTATTGTGTACATAACATGTGCATCCAAACGGTCGAAGATGTGCTAAACTGGGCTTTCTTCCTTTTAAGTAGTTCATATGGGGTTTTATTTAAAAAGGCCCTCATTGTGCATCTGTTTATAAGATAGCAAGCAGTGTTTATTGCCTCTGCCCAATAGAATTGTGGTAGTTTACTTGCTATTAGCATGGTTCTAGCGATGTCTTCAAGAGTTTTGTTCTTACGTTCAACCACACCATTTTGCTGCGGAGTTCTTGGTGCTGAGAAATTGTGATCAATTCCATTTGAGGTGCAAAAACTTAAAAACTTTGAGTTTTCCAATTCCGAACCATGATATGATCTTATGTTAATGACTTCTGTATTGAGTTTCTTCTGAACTAATCTCACAAATATTTCAAATATTTCAAAAGTTTCATCCTTTGCTGCCAAAAATAGAGTCCAAGTAAACCTTGAGTAGTCATTGACTATTACAAGGATATATATTTTGCCTCCTCTACTTATCACACATATTTGTCCACATAAGTCTATGTGAAGCATCTCTAGAGGTTTAGTTGTGCTAACCATTCCCTTTGGTTTGAAAGAGGATTTGGACTGTTTCCCTTTGACACAGGCACCACAAAACTATTCACTTTGCAGAATTTTCTTAGGTAATCCTCTGACCAGATCTTTTGATATTAATTTGTTAACTGTAGAGAGATTAATATGTCCTAGCCTTTTGTGCCAACTAGTGGAGCTTTCAGTGAGGGCACTGAGACAAGTTAGTGAATTTTCTGAACTCATTATCTCAGTTATGTATACATTCTTGTGTCTCTTTCCCAGAAGTACCAGTTCCTCAGTTATTGAGTTTACCACTCTACATTCATCTGCAGTGAATACTACTTTGTTTCCTTTGTCACACATCTGAGATATGCGTAGTAAGTTATGTTGAAGTCCATTTACGTAGTATACATCATCAATGGCTTGTTTGAGATTGAACCCCACCTTTCCAATTCCTTGTATTTTCCCTGTTTTTCCGTTTCTAAAGGCTACGTTTCCACCTTTAACTCTTTTCAGTGAGAGAAAGTTATTTTGATTTCCTGTCATATGTCTTGAGCAGGTACTATCCAAGTACCAGTGCTTTGCTTTTTCTCTCACTGAAGCCTGCAATTTATTTAGGCAGAGTTAGTTTTAGGTACCCAGATCCACTTGGGTCTCTGTTTGTGATTTAAGAGGTGTATGAGATTTCTTTTAGCCCATCTTGGAAGAACCTTAGAAGTAGAACCAGGTTCAAAGTCATTTTTCTTTTGAACTTTTCTTAGAAAGGTAAAAAATTTCTGATATGCAATTTGTTCTTTATCACATGCATGACTCTTATGTCCTATCAAGCCACAGTGATAACATAGACAGTCTATGTTAGGATTTTTGGTTTCAGAGAAGCCTATTCCATGTCTTGTGCTAGATTGACTTTTATGAAGACTATCGAGAATTATGGAGGACCTGGTCCACCTCATACTATTCTCTGTTTCCTGTTCAGTCGTGTCAAGTTTCTTTGTAAGGCTTGATTTTTCAAAATGCTAGACTTCAATTCTTTTTCTAATTCTACTTGTTTATTGAGCAGAGAACAATTTAGTTGTTCTAGAGTCATGTTATCTTCTCTTAGGGATGCATAATCTTCCATTAGTAGTTCCTTTTCACGACAGGTTGACTAATATGCATTAATGACAGTTTCCAGTAGTGACTCTAGCTCCCTTTTAGTATATATTTCACAGTTTTCTTTAGTAAGAGTTGAGCTAACCTGATTGTTTTGAAATTCTTCTTCATCCTCAGAATCTGATCCAGCCATTAGTGCATGAATTGTGTCTTGTACTTGACATGTAATTTCTTTATTTGTTTCTTCAGTTATGGCTACTAATGCTAGAAAGTCGTATTTGTCTTCTTGCTTTATTGCAAGTAGAGATTGATTCTCGGTTTCCTCATCCTCAGATTCATCTTCAGATATGCCTCCCACTACAGCGAATGCCTTCTTCATGGATAGGTCGGCCTCTTGATTTGTCATTCTCCTGTTATTGGGAATATATTTGTCACTTTTTCCTTCCCTTGCCTTTTCTGGATTGTTTTTCTTATATTCTAAGGCCCATAGTGGACAGAACTTGATAGAGTGGTCTGGACTTCCACACTTATGACACAATTGTTCTCTAGAATTATCAACATTCTTTTGGGGACTCCTTTTTTGGAATGGTTGTCCCCTTTTTAACATTCTTGAAAATCTTTTGGTCATGAGTGCGATGCTCAAAGTCTTCAGAAGTAGCAGTTTTTAGAGCCAAATTCTTTTCTTTTCTTTTATTACCAATCTCTCTCTCTTGATTTTTCTTCAGTTCGTAAGTTATGAGGTTTTCTATGAGCTCATCCATGGCAAGCTTATCTAAGTCACGTTCTTCAGTAATTGCTTCAACTTTACTTTCCCATGATTCAGGTAAGACACTCAAGAGTTTTGTGACTGCCTTTCCATTTGGAATTACTTCACCTAGGGAGTAAATTTCATTGATGATTGCAGTGAATCTGGTGTGCATATCTTGAATAATTTCTCCTTCCATCATCCTGAATAGTTCATATTGTCTATTCAAGTTGTCAATCTTTGATTTCTTGACTTGAGTAGTTCCTTCATGTGCAGTCTGCAAGGTTTCCCAGATTGACTTAGCATCTTGACAAGAAAAGATCCTGTTGTACTCGTCTGGTCCTATGCCACAAATTAGGATTTTCTTAGATTTTGCATTATTTTGAATTGCAAGTTTATCTGCAGCATCCCACTCCTTTCTCTCCTTTGGTACCATTGTTTCTCCATCAGGCCCCTTTTTCATAGGAATGGTAGGACCATCTAAGACTACGCTCCAGAGATCAGGATCTTCTCCTATCAGATGATCCATCATGCGATTCTTCCACCATCCATAATATTTTCCATTGAACAGTGGTGGTCGAGTTTGAGAAGCTCTTTCTTGGGGGGTAGGTGGTGCTGCCATTTTTCTTTTCAAGATGTTAATATTTTAACGAAAAGATCCCACTCTGATACCAATTGTAGAAATCTTACCCCTAGATCAAGAACCAGGTTCTTGATTATTTGCCTAAGAAAAGAGTTAAATAAAACAATTTACTTTAACTAAAACCTTCCTCTCTTAAGGAAGGAAAAACTCAACTTTGTTTTATTAACTTCTTACTTAAATACAATTTTTGATTAACTCTAATCGAACTCTTCAACTTACAAGAAGCCAAACCCACTTCTTGCTAGTTAAACACTCTCTCTCCACAAGAAGACAAACCTACTCCTTGTTTACAATCACACAATCTCACAAACTCACAACTCTCAAAACTCACAAGAAAACAAGAACACACAAAACTCACAAAAACGATCTTTTCTGCCTCTCACTTCTTCTCACCTCTCTTCACTTTTCTCCTTGATTGCAAAGATGATTTTCTTTGGCTTGATATCTCTGTTTATATAGATTCTCTATGATCAAGAATTGACGCCTCTCTTCGAAGTTGATAACAAATCTGTTTTCTATATACTTCTTTGATATAGAAAAGGTTTGCTTTATTTGTTGAGATATACGTATAAAGTAAATAACCTTTTAAAAAGGTTTTGTCTTCTTTATTTATTTCCATAAATACACCTCTTTTATTTTCCTTCTTTCCATAAATAAATCTGCATCTTTTTTATTTTGTACTTCTACTTTCAATTATAAATTAATGAACCTGGTTCATGAAGATCATGAGCTGTCATCATCAAAAGTAATTAGCACAACTTTTATCAGTCTTCTTCTTGAGGAACTTGTGAGTAGAATAATGGATTCTGAAAATAGTTTTTCACGAATGACTCCTCCTATTTTATGGTGAGAACTATCAACTATGGGTTGTGAGAATCTTACTTGGAGGCTATTGATCTTTGGGAAGCCGTGAAAGAATAAAATTAATCTGCTGCCAAATAATCCCACTGTGCCACAAATCAAGAGTGATATGGAAAAAATAACCATTAAATCGAAGGCAAAAGAAACTTTGTTTGCTACTGTTACGACAACTGTTTTCACGAAAATCATGACTCTCACATCACCAATAGATATTTGGAATTATCTGAAGAAAGAATACGAGGAATGAAGGTATTAAATTTAATGAGGGAATTCGAATTGTGGAGAATGAAAGAATCAGAAACAGTCAAGGAATACTCTGACAAATTGCTTGGTTTTGTCAATAAAGTAAGATTACTAGGTACTGAATTTAAAGATACAAGAATTGCTGAAAAAGTTCTTGTTATAGTTCCCCCGAAAGATATGAAACATGTATAGCTACCTTGAAAAATACGCAAGATCTGTCTAAAATTACCTTGACAGAATTGTTAAATTCTTGCAGGCTCAGGAACAAAGAAGACTTACGAGGCAAGATAACATGGTTGAAGGAGCATTAGTAGCCAGCCACAAAACTCAAAGCAACGGTAAATTTTTGAAAAATTACCCACCTTGTCTGCACTGTGGAAAAAATTGACATCGTCCATATAAATGTTGGAAAAGACTAGATGCACAATGCAAGAACTGCAAACAACTTGGTCATGAAGCTGTAATTTGCAAAAGCAAATTTCAAAAGTATGAAGCAGTTGCCCTAGTCACTAGTGAAGAAGAAGAAAACTTATAACTTGTTTTTCAACCAAAAAATCTAATTTTTGGATGCAGGGGCGGATTTAGCTTAGGTGAAGGCATGTCACGTGACACGGCTTCGTCGAAATTTTTTATTAAATAAGTACAAAAAATTGAAAAGCATAAAGGTAAACAATGAACAAATATATCAAAGTGACACTTCTTACACCAAAAAGGAGCGTAGTTTAGTTTGTTAGGGTTCTTCATTACATGTTGAATGTTAGAGGTTCAAACCTCAATAGTCCCCTTTTCCTTTCTTAGATAATTTTTTTTTATTTACATTTATTTCCCTACCCAAATCAAAATGCTAAAAAATTCTTAATTTTTTAATATAATATTATACTTTTTGTTATTTATTTTTATTTTACAATGTGATATTTAATTTTTTTAATTTATATTTAGTTTGCGACAGTAATCAAAATGCTAGATATAATTAACTTTTTAGTATAATATTATATTTTTTGTTGAATTATTTTTATTTTAAAATGTTACACTGGAAGATAATAAAGTCAGAATTGGTAATGGTGATTGTATTCCTGCAAAATGAAAAGGGTCTGTTTCAATTAAAAAAATTAGGTACAAAAATTATTTAAAATATTTTTATGTGCCTGATATTGATAAAAAAAAATTGTTTAGTGTTGGTCAGTTAATATAAAAAGGATCTAAATTATTAATTGAAGACAAATATTGTCTAATCTTTCATTCCACAAGGCAAGAGATTATACAAGTTGAAATGAGAGGTAAGAGCTTCTCATTTAGTCCATCAGAAGATGCACACAAGTCTTGCAAGGCAAAGGATGAATTAGCGGATTTGTACACAAGGTCAATTTCAGATAGACTACAATCTACAATTCATGATCCAAGAATAAGTGTTGAAAATATGTCTCAGGATATTGGAGAAATAAAACAGTTAACTACTTTTAGGAGTTTTTAAATTATTTTATTAGAGTCCTATATGACTTGATTTAGGAGTTAGTTCTTTTATTTATTATTTTTACTGATAAGTTAGTAGCATATTTTTCTATTTTTAGTTAGAAATTATATCTATAAATATAAGTCTTTGGATTATTAATAAAATAATTCCCTTTGACAATTCTGCAGTATTTTTTCTCTTAAAGTCTTTCTCTGTTATTTTCTTAATTTCTTTATTAAAAACCCAACATTTTCACACAAACAAATTAAAGATGAAAGGTTGAAGAAGGAAATCAAGCAGGCAGCTTAATGGATTAAATTGAATAAAATAATATATTTATATATATGGAAATTGCGGCTCAGACTTGAGGAATTTTTAATTTGCTTGTTGTAGCTGCCACGTGGCAGCCTTTAAGAGATCAACGTGGCAACCTTCGCAGCAAATAATTTGTGGAATCAATTTCTTCCGGGTTTTGAATTCCTAATTTAATTTGAAATTAATTATTTTATTTAGGGTTTTCTTTATCTATAAATAGCTCATAGAAATAATTATTTTAGAGGAAGCCAAGAAATAAGATACAAGACATAATATAATTTTTCTTCTAGCTTTGGAGCTTTGTAAGAGCCGCCGTGGAGGCCGGAGAATTGTGGTTTATTCTTTCATCTCCTTTATTATTTATTTTTATTCATGATTAATAAAAAATATAGTTTAGCTATTGTTCTTAACTTTTTATGATTAACACAAACATATTTATTTTAATAAATTTTGATTGTGTGTTTGCGATAATGAGTAGCTAAGCTTCACAACTAGGTTTGTGGGAACCATGAGCGATTAACAAAGTATGAATAGTAATTAAGCAATTTTCAAATAGGTTATTGCATGTATTGATAATTCTTTCGCTTAGAAGTCTTTTTAACGAGTGCACGCGTTAGAACTCGCCTTGTTGCTACTTGCCGGACCAAGGAGGTAGTTAATAAGAAAAGAATTATCAACATAGGTTTAGTGGGATACTATCTAATAGGCTAGTGTCGATTGGTGCGAAGTAATAACTAAGCCATACATCGATTATGATGCTTAATACGAAGTAAAGGTAAGGGTTAGTAAATTATACACACGTAGCCGGACCAAGGTACGGGGTGAAATTCTCTAGATGCCGGACCAAGGATTTAGAGATACATAACTTATTACTTTGCATGCATAACACTAGAGAAGAATTGCTATTACTAGGATTACCACGTTATGAGCTTATGGGGAACACATTCCTAGTTATTTTTATTAATTTGAATATAAATAAAAACTTAGTTCAACACTATTTTTACTTCTTTTATTTTTATTTAAATTTAAAATCCCCCATTTTTATATAACGACTATCAAGTTAAATATTTGCTTTTGATAATATTCCTCCATATTCTCTGTGGGATCGACCCCGACTCATAGTTGGGTAAATATATAGCATACGATCGTTTATATTTCTTTTCAAGAAGTATATTTGAACGTTATCAAATAATGGCGCCGCTGCTGGGGAATATGGCTTAGAAATTATCTTGAGTATTTATTTTATCTTGTAGTTTTTTTTTTGTTTTTTTTTCTTAGGATTAGTTTTAAATATTTTATCATCGAGTCATCTGATCCTATACAAGAGTGCATGGAGGAGGAAAATTGTGTCTATATTCTTGAATTTATTGTTCCAACATTGAAAAATTACATTTCTCACTTAGGATCCAAGAAGTGCATAATGCGATATCTGTTGTTTGAGACCTTTGTTTTTGTACCACCACCCTTTGAGCGTAATAGAAAAATTGATTCAAAATTGGGGGTGCAATTCATATCTTCAAAGTGGAAGAAAAAATAGTAAAATTAATAGTGTCGTATCGCGACCCAATTAGTAGTGTAACTTTTTTTTTATTATTATTTTTTATTTTATTTTATTAGGTTCACTTTTTTTTTATGTTGTTCTTGCAAATTAGGGGAAGTCTGAGTACCCAAACAAAAAAAAAGGAGCATGTTTGAGCTTAAGTATGGGGTGACGACCCTTGATATAAATTTAGAGAACGTGCCACTAGCTCGGCTTAAGGCCTCAGGGAGTTTTCCTAACCCTTGTTTTATATTTTATTTAATATTTTGGGGACATAGCATCTTTTTAAGTGTGGGGTGGAGGAATGAATTCCTAGTTTTTACTGTTTTACTGAGTTTTTTTTGTAGGATGGGTTCCTTGGCTTTTGTTTTCGATTCTTTTCCTGAGGATAGTCCCTTTTTAATCGAGTTTATTTTATTAATTTATTTTAGGAATAATTTTATTATTATTATTATTTTTGGAAAGAAAAGAAAAAAAACCTTTTGAGTTATATGATACTTACTATTTGGGCCTAATTTTAAGTAGTACTTTCTTGTGAATGCTTGATTACTAGTGAAATTGCAAACCTTTTTGACATCTAGGTTCATGGTTGTGACTTTGTATATACCTTATTTATTTTGTAGTTTGTTATGATCCTGTCTCTGTTAGAAGTAGAATTGATCCATCTTAATTGATACTTGTGCCATGTGTGGTGAGATTTTGTTTATTCCATGTTTTGCATCTCAGTCTAGAACTTGCCCTGCATGTTATTGAAGTGAAATAAAAAAAGTGTTGCCTTGTTTAGGAGAAGATAATAAGCTTTCATTGATTTGTCTTATAAATTTTAGCCTTTTCAGATATTTTATCACTAGTTATCCCTTTTGAGCTTGTAGCCTTTTATTGGTACGCATATTTTTCCCTTGACTATTTTTGTTGAATCCCTAGTTTTTGTACCTTGCTTCCTTGAGCATCATAGCATAGACTTATTTTAATTATCAATTCTGAGAAAAAGGGATGGATGAGTGAAAAGGTAATCAATGATAGCTACAAAGTTCTTAAAAACCCTCTTTGAAAGAATGTAAAAAAATATATATATAATTGGAATGTGACATAAAAAACAAATTACCTTGATGATGGCCCTGGTCCTTCCAAGGACATTGTGCACCTTAACTTATGTAAAATACGCAAGTCGAGGGTGGCTATTATGAAGGGGGAAAAAAAAGAGAATAATGAGTGAAACATTCTTGTGATGATGAGAATTACTTGTGAAATAATTGTTGAAGAGAGGGCTGAAAATAAAGAGAAAAAAATATGGATGATGAAGTCTAAAAATTGCAAAGTGCTTAAGGAAGTGAAAGTCACTATTATATATATTTTTTCTACCCGTTCCCTAGCCTACATTACAACCCGTTAAAGTTCTATTTGATTCTACTCAAGCATGCTTAATTAGTGGAGATGTACATAATGGGCAAGCATATGGTTCTTTATGCATACATGTGAATTTTATTTGTGAGTGTGAGAGTTGTTCTTGATATGAAGTCCTTAATTTATATTAAATCTTTTGAATTGAGTGTGTGGACTATTTATTTTTGTGAGGGAACTTGTTTCATGATAGATAGGTGATGTTATTAACTTTCTTTGATGAGAGTAGGTGAGCAAACATAAATTTTATGAGTTCAAAGTCCTTCTTGAAGTTAGGAGGTTAGAGGTTTGTTGTTTACTTGGAAGTCTTGCATAATGATTGATAAGTCTACTGATATTTTAATGGTATATGGCCTAGTCGTTTGTATTAATCAAAGTGATGACATTGCTAGTATAATTTATTTTTAGAAGAGCTTTAATGCTTGCTCGAGGACGAACAAAAGTTTAAGTGTGGGGTGTTGATGTGAGGCCAAAATACACATTTTTATTATTATTTACCTCACATTTATTATTTATATTTGTCCATTTTGAGCATAAATTTTATGGATTGTGCTAAATTGTGTATTTTATTTGTAGAATTAATTTGGTGAAAAAATGAAGAAGTTTGAAGCTAAAACAAATTAAAGATGAAAGATTGAAGAAGGAAATCAAGCAGGCAGCTTAATAGATTAAATTGAATAAAATAATATATTTATATATATGGAAATTGCGGCTCAAACTTGAGGAATTTTCAATTTGCTTGTTGCAACTGCCACGTGGCAGCCTTTAAGAGATCAACGCTGCAACCTTCGCAGCAAATAATTTACGGAATCAATTTCTTCCGGATATTGAATTCCTAATTTAATTTGAACTCAATTATTTTATTTAGGGTTTTCTTTATCTATAAATAGCTCATAGAAATAATTATTTTAGAGGAAGCCAAGAAATAAGATACAAGACATAATATAAATTTTCTTCTAGCTTTGGAGCTTTGTAAGAACCGCCGTGGAGGCCGGAGAATTGTGGTTTATTCTTTCTTCTCCTTTATTATTTATTTTTATTCGTGATTAATAAAAAATATAGTTTAGCTATTGTTCTTAACTTTTTATGATTAACACAAACATATTTATTTTAATAAATTTTGATTGTGTTTTTGCGATAATGAGTAACTAAGCTTTACAACTAGGTTTGTGGGAACCATGAGCGATTAACAAAGTATGAATAGTAATTAAGCAATTCTCAAATAGGTTATTGCATAAATTGATAATTCTTTCGCTTAGAAGTCTTTTTAACGAGTGCACGCGTTAGAACTCGCCTTGTTGGTACTTGCCGGACCAAGAAGGTAGTTAATAAGAAAAGAATTATCAACATAGATTTAGTGGGATACTATCTAATAGGCTAGTGTCGATTGGTGCAAAGTAATAACTAAGTCATACATCGATTATGATGCTTAATATGAAGTAAAGGTAAGGGTTAGTAAATTATACACACGTAGCCGGACCAAGGTACAGGGTGAAATACTCTAGATACCGGACCAGGGATTTAGAGATACATAACTTATCACTTTGCATGCATAACACTAGAGAAGAATTGATATTACTAGGATTACCGCGTTATGAGCTTATGGGGAACACATTTCTAGTTATTTTTATTAATTTAGATATAAATTAATACTTAGTTCAACACTATTTTTATTTCTTTTATTTCTATTTAAATTTAAAATCCCCCATTTTTATATAACAACTATCAAGTTCAATATTTGCTATTGATAATATTCTTCCATATTCTCTGTGGGATCGACCCAGTCTCATAATTGGGTAAATATATAGCATACGATCGTTTATATTTCTTTTCAAGAAGTATATTTGAACGTTATCAGTCACCCATCATAAAAAGTAAAGAAATTATACCTTTCATTCAAGTAGTAATAGGTAAGTGGAAATCAATAATTTAAGAGTGAACCCACTTTGGATTCAACTTCAATTGCTCAAATTCAAACTCTAAGTTTTAAAACTCCAAAAACTGGAAAAAGTGTTCCCTAAAGGTAAATTATTCTTAAACTCTGTAAACCTCTCAAAACAAAACTTTCTAAATTATATTTTGAGCAATCTGAAAATTGTTTCCTTTGGTATATTTATACTTTCCCAAAAATTGGTCCAAAATCCACTTTGCCACTGACTCGGCAATATAAGTCATTCTTGTCTAACCTGCTTGGTGAATCTCCTATCTAGCGCTAGTTCGCCTTGTGATGCTCTAGGATTTAGGTGTCCGAACCTCAGTTGGTGAACTTGATATAGTTATACTTTCATGATTGGTGAATTACCAAATACCACTGTGTTTGCGTCGCTTTGGTCGAAGTGCATCAGGTTCCTGTTCTCATTCGGTGCATCATTGTCTATCGGAGTCCACATACCTTTTGTGATAGAAACAACTTCTATGCGCTATCAATTTGGGTGAGGTTGTACTCAGTTAGCGATTTTTCCTTGTTGTTAGCTGATCAACAATGTTTACTTTGCATTTCTTTTTGTATTTTTTGCCATTCTTTCAAGCATTAGTTCTTGCCTTATCCAATTTCCTTAAAATCTGCAAATCAACAACATTCTATCAAAATACGACAAAATTAGGCACAAAGTGCACTAATTATTGAGCTAATGGACCTTAAATGAATGCAAATCTAGTCAATGATTTTCCAAATGGGTTCAGCGGAGAAATACACAAATATTTCTTCTTTTAAAAGTTATTGTAGATTTCTTAAAAATCAAACCACAAGATAACTTTTTTTTCATTACACTAATCACACTAAAATGAGTCAAAATATAAATATTTTATAAATAAATACATTTTCATGTAGCACATTAAATGATCTAAGTGGTCAACTAAGAGAGGGATAATTGTCCTAGAAAAAACCAAATCTTGTTTCGAGGCTTACTAAGTCAAATACAATTAATGAAAATAAGCAAAGTCTTCTAGGGATAACCTTGTAAATGTTCCAGTTTCACTAGGTTCAAACTTGAAGGAGATAAGTATCTAGACTGGCTTACCTGAATGGACAACTCCAGCCATGGAGGGACAACTTATTAGTAGCAACGCTATTTTGACTCCATTGCTTGTCCCATCACTCCTAACATGTGTTACTATTATTCCTTCATCGTGTGCTAAAATTCTCTGGCTTTCTCTCAATCGAAATTAGGATGTGTAACACCTCGGAAAATTATCAAACTAAGACTCGAACCATTCTTCGTAGTGATTGAGATTTTACCAAGGAATTAAATTTTTCTTTAGTTTTAGGTCTGGTCACTAGATGTAGCACCTTGAGTTCTGAAAGAACTAAATTGGGAATAACAAAAATCTATAATTTGGAGAATTAAATTAAGTATGAGTTTTGGGTCAATTTCAAACAATAATAACTCTTATTACAGGATGATTTGGGTGTGCTACAAGTTACCTTAGGACATATCTTTGAATTTTCAACGCCACCAAGTTTGCTAAGTTTCGAGTTCATATGAGAGATATGGTTTTTTCAATTTAGGATTTCCAAGTATGGAATGTTATCCGAAAATAGTAAGGGGTATTTTTGTATTTTTCCTTATCTAATCAAATTTAATTCATTTTTAGTAATATTTTAAGGGTATAATCCTATTAGGTTCATTTTATAATACTAATATATGCCTAGGGTTTTAGTTGAGAGTTCAAGAAGAGAAAAGAGGAGAAAAGAGGAGAAAAAGGAGAGGATCAAGCGTTCGTCGAGATTCTTGCATCTTGTTGCGGAATTTCACCATGGGTTTAATCTCTAAGAGGTATGTAAGCTTCCATAGTGTTGGGTTTGTTCACCCACACTCCAAACATGTTATTTTCAGCTAATTTCACTCTCAAAAGTTGAAGGATTTATGTTTTTGATTGGTGTTCTTGAAGTTCATTTTAAATCTTGTTTTGTTTGAGTTTTGATAATTTCTTGAGATGAAAGTGATTGTTTTAAGTATTTTTCTTAGTGGATTAGTGTGTACTTAGGTTGGGTAATTTAATCTAAGTAAAACTTGAGAAAAGAAAGCGATTAAAAGCGATTAAGGATCAGAAAATGAGAGGTCAAAATTCGTCGAGCTTGTCCTGGGAAGAGTCTAGCGGGGCGCAAGATGCGTCCAAGGGGCTTGGGTGAAGCCCCTGAAGTGCACCCATATGCAGTATCTGATTTACGGGCTGGCTTCCCACGCTTATTACGCGCCAGGGTCCTTCCCCCACTCTTTTTTCGTCGGGTTTCCCATTTGAGCTCATTTCAAGTGTATCTTCACTCCCTTTGATTCTAATCACTCTAAACTACTTCTAAACACTTGAAAATCATTAATAACATGAATCATAACCTTGAATTAATAATTCAAATTCAAATTCAAGGTAAATTTAAGAGCTAAGTCTTGAGAGTACTTTCGAACATTTTGAGAGAGTCTTTTTGAGTCCTTTTTAGGAGTAATCTACAATTTCTTATAAAAACAAATTCAAGAATCAAGTAAGTGAGAATGAGAATGAGGAGAATGTATTAATGAATCTACTTTGTCATCACAAGATCATTCATATCATGAACCATAAATCTTGAATTCAGTATTCACATTCAAGAGAGAATTAGTAGTAGAGTTGAAGAAAGTCTTTGAGTTCAATTGTGAATCATTTGAGATCAGCTATAAAATTGGACCATGTTTTGTGAAAGTAAGTATGACAATGAGAGGATTCGTATACATACGTTCCTTATTGATATTTTTACCGTTTAGTTGAGTCGTTCATGCCCATAACTTTCCCATGAACTCCAACAATTGAGTACCTTTGAGAGGAGTAGTATCTTCAAGTTCTAAGTATTGAATATAGAATTCCTAATCCCATTTGAGTTGATATTTCTAATCATGGGACTAGTACATGTTACCCGTGAATTCCTTGAGTTGAATCATTTATGCCCATAATTCCGCATGAACCTTATAAGTCAAACAATCTTGAGATGAGAAGTATCCTGGAGTCCTTAAGTTGAGAAGTTCATGCTCATAATTCCGCGTGAACCCTTTGAGTTGAGCATTCTTGAAGTGAGTAGTATCGTTGAAGTTCTTGAGTTCCAAATATTGAGTTCTATATCTATGGTTATTGAAAACCTTGCATTGAGTTGTTCACATCTATAATTCGGCATGAACCATATTTCAAGAAGTCTTTTACAAATGGTTCAACTTTGTTTTAAGACTTAAGTTGAGTTGAGTAAAGAGTAAAGAGTGACGTTATTTATTCAAAAGAGTATATCGGGACTATGTATTCCCAAATATCAAATGTTTTCACATTTAAACAAGAAAGGAAACTGATATTTCAAAAAGAGTCTTTGTTCTAGTTTTGCATTGAAGAGAAAACTTTGATTTCCAAAAGAGTCTATGAGCTAGTTTTTCAGTAAAGAGGAAATTGAAGTTTTCAAGAGAGATTTTAAGCTAAGTTTTGAGTAATTATCTCAAACCAAAGAAAGAGTTTTGTTTTTACAAACTAATGAACTAAAGTATATTTTGGGAGTAGTGTTGAGCACTGATATGGAGACGAGCTTGAGTTCAGATAATTCACGTCCCCATAAACCATGTAATCATCATGGATAGTCAAGGATCATACTTTTTAGATGATTCCTTGAGATGCTTTTAGCATAGACTAGTGGATCCACTTAGTGAGTTAGGTTCTATACCCCCGGTAAAGTATTGGGCGGTCCTTGGTAGCGTGAGGTAAAATGATGTATCATCACGTAGGATCATAATGGTGGTTGTCGGAGAATGTCCCACAACAAATATATTAATTTATTATATGAGTAAAGTTGAGTTTGTTATTGCATTTTCTTTAATGAACTATGTTTTTGTTGTTTTACAAAGCTTTCATTATATTGCATGTGTATTGTGCTTTATATTGAGTTGAGTATCTAGAGTTGTGGAGTCGAGTATGATATCTTTGAGTTGAGTATCTAATGTTTGAGTTGAGTTATCTTGTATCCTTGAGTATTCCTTGGTTTGAGAAGTTAAAAAGAGGTAAGTATGCTTCCTTTTACCAGTTCAAGCTTATGTTTATACTTTAGAATTCCTTACATGCTTACATTTCACGTACTGAGCTATTTGGCCTGCATCTTTTGATGATGCGGACATAAGTATTTAGGATCATAAATAAGAGCTTCGTTGATACATCCGAGAGTTCGAGTAAGCTACGGTGATCCTCCTTGCTTCCGGAGGATTTCATTTACTTTTCAGTTTAGTCAGGATGTCGTGACTCTCGTCTCGACTTCCATATTTTCTCATCTAGAGGCTTTATAGATAGTCAATATAGTTGAGAAGTCTGTATCATTTATTTTGTTAAATGTTTTCACGACTTCCATCTTTGCTCATCCAGAGTCACCAGAGATGTCACCCCCTTTTTGGACCGCGTAAAAATGGTTTTTTTAAATTTAAGTGATGATATTGAATAGGGATTATTTTTATTTTTTCGGAGCCGCCACTTGAAATTGAGTTATGGTATTTCAATTCACCTTTTCTATTTAATCCTCAACCAAAAGAAAATGACTCTTTATATTAGTGTGCAAACTAGAAATTCGGATAAGATATTTTGTTTACCGAGGAAAAGGTACTAGAAATTTCTCGAGTCTCATGGTTCTAGCAAGGTCGCTTTTATTTACTTAAAATTATTTTAAATTAATTTTTGAATATATTATTACCGGTCATTATTTTTTCACATTTTTTCTTGTTGAACTTTTAGTTGGTCTCAATCTAGATGTGTAACCACATTCTTAGTCTTAACATTTAGAGGCATAATTGTCTTCTTCGCATCACACCTAATAATTTTGTTCCGTAAGTCTTACCTAAAATTAAAGAAAGTTAATCATATTATTAGGCTATGTGTGTCACGACATCCTTGAGTTTATTTTAAGGTCTTAAGAAAGAGTTGTGTAACCACGTACTTATATCGAAACAAATATCATTAACGGGTCATATATCCTAGTGTTTACCTATTGCTAGAAAGCGTAAGTGTATTATTAGAGACTAAATTATTGTATCTATTTATATTATTCATGAATACCGATCAAAATTGTTTGAAATTTTCTGACTTTTCCAATAAAGAATTATTCGTTATGCTAAATACCCGAAAAGTTGAGCTTCAAGAAATAGTAAATGGTCTTATCAATACACAAATGTATAAATCCCCAGGAATTTCAATATTATAGCGTCTAAGTTCAACACACATAAAATTTGAGAAAGTTCATAACACTTGAATCAAGTCTTATATAGTCATGAAATAAAACTATACAAAATATAATTAAATTAAGTGTTACCGCTTGTGAAAACACGAGAAGAAAAGACTACAATTAAGAACCACGATCTTGAAACACAAATGAGACCTCAAATCTCCAACTTTAATTCTTGGAATGTCTTTCTCTTGTTTTTTTTTTTATTATTTGGTATGCGTAAGTGTGTTGCCTTTTGTTGTGATTTTTTTTTTGTAGAATGGTAGGTTGCTAGTGGGTCATAATAGATTTTTGTAAATTTTTTTTTTGGTATGGTTGATGATATTTTTGTTTTCGTGAGTCTTTGATATTGTTGTTTGTTCTCGATTGTGGTAGTCTTTGGGTATTGTTGATCTTCTATATATATAAATTGTATACACGCTCGCGCGTTGTGTGGATTGTATCATAATCTTAATAAACTATATAAATAACTAATTGAAATACTTTTTCGCTGAATAAATAACTATCTCAGACTATAACTATATAAAAACAATTTAGTATATAAACTAAGTTCATTTACTAAATTTGTTGTCAATAATTACAATGATAAAATTATTTACTTTATTTTTAAATATGTCCTTCGCCAATTAATATTTTTGGTTCAGTAAATTTTATTGAATTTTTTAAAAATCAAATTATTATTTTTTGCTCAATAAATATATGATTTGAATACGTACATTGTTATCTAATAAACTCCATAACTGAATAAAGCGACAGAACAATTTTGTTGAGTTGTTATCTAGAACTCAAACTCATTAAATTAAATCCACTTTTAAAAGTGTATTCGACTATCCTGCAATACCTTCAAATTCAAAATAACTAATGAGAAAGACGACTTATATATTTAAATAGGCGGAATGGTCTGGTGGACCTTTATACTTGTATCAGTTTGTATTTTGAATCCTTCTACTTACACCTTTGTCATCTGGACCCTTAAACTCAATTAAAATGAGACTTTTAAGCCCCTCCAATAATGAGTGTAGCTCACTCTCCTTTTTATTATTGACAAGTCATATCCACATAAGATAAATTAATGCCACATCATAATTATTTCATAACTATTTTTAAAAATTATTAATTAAAATTATTTAATAAAATGTAAAATAATAACATTTTAATTTATTATTGTCATTTCTAATTCTCCCTATTTTCACTATTTCACTACAAAAAAAAAGAAGCCATCGCCCAACGTCGTCACCATTTTTGCCGGGGAAATCACACCGGAGAAGAATCATTCCTTGTAACGTCACCGTTAAACTCGGCTGTAGCAGCAGTTGCATCCGTCCAAAACCCTCCAGCATTTTCCACCCAAAACCCCTAACAGAAAATCCCCAAAACTCAAACCCACAACAAAAATTACTCAAATTATTCCTCTTGCAGTTCATGGATACGACGATGACGACTTTCTCCCCACATTCCGACTCTACAACCAACGGATCTTTCAATTTCAGAACCACAGGAGTGAACTTAGAAAAATCTACAAATGGATTCAAGTAAAAGTTAGGAACTGAAGCTTAAGCCCATCGTCTTCCTTCTCTTCTCCTCTCCCCATTCCCGTCGTGAAACGACCTTCACCACCAACAAAGAAAGTCGTCGCTGCCCCACCTATACTCTCTTACTCACCATCTCCATCTCTGTCGTTGAATAGGTAATTTTCAGAATAAAACATACCCAATTTCCGGGCGAGCACCACTATTTTTTTGATTTTTTCTTTGCTGATTGTGTTCAAAAATTTTTTGCCTAATTTCGTTTTTTATTTGGGATAACAAAAAACAAAAAAACAAAAAGAAAAACAAGAAAAAGGTTGGAAAGGAGCGAGGAAAGGCAGAAAGAGAGAAATTGAGGTCTGGGAGGGGAAGAAAGAGAAAGTGATGATTGAAGAGGAAAAAAATGGGGATAGGTGGGGGGAAAGAAGAAATAAGTGAAAGAAAAATGAAGATAACGATAACGATAGGGTGTGGATAAGAAAGAAAAATGGGTTTTGGGCGTGAGGTGGCTGAAAAAAGAGTAGTGTGGGGAAGAAGATGGAGTTTTTTCCTTTTTAAATTTATTATTTTCTTTTTTTTTAATAATTTTTATAATTTAAAATTAAAAGTTCAAATTTTAAATATCATGTTCACTTGCTTTTACAGGCGTGTGACTACACTCTCTTGCCAACTCATTTATATTAATGCCACATAAGGATGGTCAATGGTCATAGGGGTTTAATATGTTGTGTTATGTTGAGTATAAGGGTCCAGATGACAAATGTGTAAGTAGAAGAGTCCACAATACAAACTGATACAAGTATAAGGGTCCACCAGACCATTCCGCCATTTAAATTTAATGAACAATAGTTATAAAGTTGAGGTCTTAGTATACTCATGTGAATTTGAATAGATGGAATTATAAGATTCAGTTTATAAGAATAATGACTATCTACCATATATGGAACCTCGCTAAAGAATTACCTTATGATTCTTCTGTTGTTTGATTCCAAACTGTCGTCCTCAAAGTTTATTGATTGTTCATAAATAAATTCATCTCAAAGCAAACTTTTAATCTCATTATAAAAGTTATTTGTTCAATTAAGCAACCTAGCACAATCAACAAAAGGAAAGTAGTATCCAATATATACATAAAATCATTTCATAACAATCATTGGTTTCAAAAAAATAATTTACCGTACATAATAAACTTTCTAAAATAACACAAACTGTTGATGTTGGTAAGCAAATTGACCACATATATATTTATGTAAGTGTCGTCTCTATGAATAATGTACAACAAACGAACTAACCTGACTGAAGATTGAACAAAAAAAACTAATTGAAGAATTGAAGAATAGGTGCAAAAGAGTTTAGAGAAGAAAATAAGAAGTTTGATGGAAAAATTAATTTATACAGAATAATTTATTGAAATTCGGCTTTATCTAAAATAGAAAATGAATAGTAACTTTCCATTCAAATTCAAAATTCAAAAATTTAATAATATTTAGTAAAATCTATCTTTATCTATAAGTTAATTTTAACAAATTTTGTCTTTCAATTTATTTTTATACTTTTATAATAGCAATGTCGAAATATTAAAAAAATACATAAATCCAATTAATTTTAGTACACTTTATCTACATATAAAATTAAAATTGGTTGATGTCTAATAACTATCCACTAAAACACACTCCTTGAAATTTTCCAAAAATTAACGTGGTGTATACTTTTTGTTACAAAAAATTAAAACCAATAACTACCCTGACTTCTAAAAATTTGAAAATAAAACTTCCTATTTAAAGTAAATAATATTAGTAATTTATTATTCAATTCTATTACATATAATTAATAATTTATAATTATTTAAAAAACCTATTTTTTGTGGTGCTGACACGTGACACTTTTTCTTCTCCTATTATATATAGATAGATTAAAATTGGTTGATGTCTAATAACTATCCACTAAAACACACTCCTTAAAATTTTCCAATAATTAACGTGATGTATGTTTTTTTTAACAAAAAAATAAAAACCAATAACTACCCTCACTTTTAAAAATTTGAAAACAAATCTTCCAATTTAAAGTAAATAATACTAGTAATTTATTATTCAATTCTATTACATATAATTAATAATTTATAATTATTTAAAAAGCACATTTTTTGTGGTGCTGACGCGTGACACTTTTGTTCTCCTATTATATATAGATAGATTATTATTATTATTATTATTATTATTATTATTATTATTATTATTATTACTATTATTAATTTTAATTTTCCAAATTGATGCCAACTTATTCCTTAAAATTCTCAAATGACAAAATTATTTATTTTTTAAAATTTTGAATTTTAAAATTAATAAATTACCCTCAATTTTTACAATTTTAATTTTTATTTGATTTTTAAAAAGAGTAAAAAAACATTAAACTGATTGTAAATATTTAATTTTTTTTAAAAGCGGTAAAAACTGGTTTTAGTGAATTAATAACTATTTTGTCATTTTTTAAAAAATAAATTATATTATTTATTTATTATTTAATTCTATTACATATAATTAATAACTTATAATTATTTAAAAAGCCCATTTTTTTTGGTGCTGATACGTGACACTTTTTCTTCTCCTATATAGATAGATGATATGTGCAATGTGTAGTGGTATAATGGGTAAGGCTAATGAGGTGGTGTATAGGTGGATATTTCTTATTGCATTTTTATATGTTTTTTTGTTTGTTTATACATACATGAAATAAAAAATGTTAGTTAGCTATTTAAACTAACAAATATATTTTTTTTAAAATGAAAGAGGTAATCTAAAAAATATAATTAAGAAACACTAGCCTTTTAATAAAACTCTAAACTAAAAGAAAACATATATTTTTGTAAATTTCATTTCTTTTGAAAAAAAATTAAAATAAATCCTACTCTAAATTGTGACTATTTGTATAGTTTTCAAATCAATTTAGATAAAATTTTAAAATAAAACCTACTCTAAATTGTGACTATTTGTATAGTTTTCAAATCAATTAAGATAACTTACAGAAATAAAATAAAAAATAAAATGTTTGATTTAAATTCTTAAAAATATTTAAGCACTAAAAATAGTGTAAAACTTGAGTTTTGTAAAAAATTATGTGTCTAGAACTACAATTATTTTTAGGAAAACAAGTTGTTTAGGTGGAGAATTTGAATTTTTAATTTTAGTTAAGTTAGGATTTTTAATGAAAAAATGGTCAAATGAGCCCCTAACTTATTACCGAATTTCACCTTTACACTTATACTTTACGGGGGTCCTATCATCTACCCCCTCCCCACCCTAAACTATTTAAATTCGAAATCATTACCTCCTTAAAAAGTCACAATCACATTTCTGTTGATGAGTGAAATCCACGCATTTGGCACGTGTAAATTTTATTTATTTTTAATTATCTTGTCTTTTTGATTGATATCTCTTTCCTTTCTCTATCCTTTCTCTTCGTCTTCTTTCTTCAAATTTCTAAACACACCACATGTCAAATTTTCTTATTCTCTTTCCTTCTTTTTAATTCTTTTTAATCAAATCTAAAATTGTTATTGAATTTATGGTTATGCAAGAAGAATAGGTGCATAAATAATAAGATTTACAATCAGTTTAATTCACCTAAAAAATATATTGTCCATCAAAATCTTTTCCTATGAAGTTATTTTGAGAATTGTTTTACAGATTTCCATCATTATTTAGTTGTTTGAATGTATTTTGCTAACAAGAAAAGTTTATTACAATAGTTTCAACATGGTATTTCAGTGGTGTTTTAATGGCTAATAGTTAATTTTGAAAATGGGTGTAAAGTAATTTACTTAATAGTGTTTTATTGTGTGAAGAGTGGGAAGGAGATTTATATCTACAGTTTGTGGTATGTTGATAGATATTGAATAAGTTTCATTCATCCCCAAATACATTAGGGGTTTAGAGAGAAGATCCAAGAGGAGGAAAAGTTTAAAGTTTCAAGTGTTCGTTCAAGAAGTTAAAGATTTCGCCAAAAATCTAGTACTTTGAGGTATGTAAGTTTTCATAGTATTGGGTTCGTTCATCCACACGCTAATCACGAGTTCCTTTTGCGAGTCTATCCATAAATATTGAACAATTTAATTTCTTGATGAGTTCTTGATGTGTGTTCTTAAAGTTTCCTTATCGATTAAGTTTTGATGTAAGATTATACTTGGGTCAACTTTAAACGACCATTTCTCTTAGAATATAAAGAGTTACATGACCCATAACCTATCAAATTAAAGGTATTTAAATCTAATTTACAACGTCAAATTTTTTGCATCAATCCAGTTTTTTAGTAGTTATGACTATTTAATAACCTGATACAATGTTGTTACGAATTAGTTGACGGGATAACATTAAAAAGAGTCATTTTTTGTCTTTTTACCTTCAAGAACATCTTGAACAAATTTCTTGACTAATAAAAGGCTCAAAACAATCAGATTTTCATATTTTAATCCATCATTCTCTCTCAAACCCTAAGGAAAAATCAAAGTAGAAGACTTAATTCAAGATCCTTTCAATTTTTTTCATGATTCTTCTTCAAGGTAAGTCTTTCTCTAAGAATTTCATTTTTTCAACTCAAATTCCTCCATAAAATTATGAATCACTAATAGAATCATTATTGTTGGCTATAGAGATTTCAAGAAACTAAATCAAGAATCTGAAGAAAGGTTTTATTGATCGTTTACCTTCAAGCTAGGGTTTCAAGGCTTCTAATCAAATACTTCTTCAAGATTATTCAAAAACCTTGTTCTTCCAGGTATGTGAGACTGTCATAGTATTGGACTAGTTTGTCCTTACGCCCTACATCTACTTTCAGATCAGTAAAAGAACTAGGATTCTGTCCCTAGATTTGAATATCCTTGAGATAAGTTGATTTTGAGTTCCTGAGTTCATGTTTTTTTTAAAAAAAAATTATTCCTAATTATTGATTTTCTTTATTGTTATTGGGGAAAAGGGTATGAAAAATACTTTCACTTTGGCCAGAAGTGTTGTTACGTTACCAAACTTTATGAAGGACATTTTACCCCCCAACACTATTTAAAAGTATTTTTTAAAGGTCTATATGTGCCCCCATGGACACATTAATATTTATAACGTTGCAATATTTATGATGTCCCCGTCAGCACATATATATCTTTAAAATACACTATTAAATTATTCGTGGGGTAAAAGGTTATTTTCAAAGTTTGCTATTGTAATGTTACAATATCGGTCAAAGTTCAAATATATTTCAGATCTTTTTCCTTTGCTATTATAAACCTTGAGTTGATTTGTTTATGTCTATATTCTAGCATGAACCCTATTTTGAGTTAAAAATCTTGAGAAACTTTTTAAAGTCAACAATTGAGTTTTAAACTGAGTTTTTGAGACGGTGAAGATGAGTTTTGAGAAAGAGTTTCTAAAACATAATTAGTATGACAATCGAGTATGACATCAATCTTTAAACATTATGGTATCTAGTTATTTTTTATATGTTTTAGCAATATGGTATTAAGTATGCCATCAATGTTTAAGCAATATGATATCTAGATATACAATCAATGTTTACACACTATGACTTTCCGAGTCATCAATGATCATATTAAAATATGATTTTGATATGTTTTTGAGAAAGAGTTTTAAAGTATGGATTGAGTAAGAGTAAATGGGACTATCTATTCCCACATATATTAATTTTTCCATTGATAAAAGAGAAACTGAGATTTCTAAATGAGTTATGAGTTCAAAAGAGCAGTCACCTCTTTTAACAGGGTAGTCTGAGCAAGTATCTCAAACTAGAGGAAGATTTATATTTTTAAACATATGAGCATGAGTATATATAATTGGGGGTAATATTTAGAACTGATATGGGGACAAGTTCAAACAAGTCAAAGTCCTCATAAACCATGTATGCCAACATAGGTAAAGGTTCATACTTTTTAGATGATTTCTCATTATTTTTAAAACAGCTTAGTGAATCCACTTAGTTGAGGAATTCTATACCCCGACAATGTATAGGAAAATTCAGGTAGCGTGGATGAGACGTTGTATCATCTCGTAGGTCAAAGTGATGGTTGCCGATTCTTCCAATATAGTTAAAGTATATTTTTATATGTCACTTATTATGTTGACTTCAGATATAAGAAAGTTTTTTATAAATCATTAAATGATTTAACTCCATTATTATTTTACATCTTGCTTGAGTACATTGTTATCTATTTTAGTCCTTTGTTTAAGTTATTTGTTATTAAGTTATATTACATGCTCGTACATTTCATGTACTAAGACATTTGACCTACATTGTTTCATGATACAAATACATGTATTTATGATCAACAGGCGTTTCGTTGAGGTCATGTTATATTCCAGTCGGCTTTGGTGAGCCTTTTTATATTCCGGAGGACTTTACCTTTACCTTATAATTAGTAGTTTTGAGATGTCATAGCTCTTGTCCCGATATCTTTCTTTAATAGTAGAGGCTTCATCAATAGACATAGTTGAAATTTTTTCTGAATTTACTTTATTTTGAGTATTGTTCAGACTTTTTTAAAGTTCACTATTGAAGTTCAATGAATTTAATGTAGTTTTAAGATTATGTATGTTTGAGTTAGTCTTCTGCTTGTAGCCAGCCAGGATAAGGGTTCTTTTGGAAACAGAAATGGTTCTCGAATGCCAAACACGTCCAGGGTGTTGACTCGGATCGTGACAATTTAGTATAGAAATTATATTGTTTTTTTTTCAATAAGCACAATATGGGAAAGGATAGTGAGAATTGAAGCAAATGCTTTAGTACATTTCTTTATTTCAAAATACGACATTTACCACCACTAACCATATGACTAATATAAGTTAGCAGGATCCGTTGAAAGCCAACCGTTATTGAGATTATAGTATAATATTATTATTCAATTAGAAGGGTATGAAATGAATTGGAAACTTTTTTAGTATTTTAGTTTAGGGTGCCAATGTAGCATAGTTTCTTAGTTGTCTTTACTCTAACTCCTCCCAAAGTTCCCTAGAACTGCTCACATGTTGGTGTAATACCTCTCTAATTGAAAGATCTAGAATTAGAAAGAACCATTTTTGGAAAGAATGAAAATTTGGAAATTTTGGCAAGTTATGTTAAGTATGAGTTTTGGGTCAACTTCAAACAACCATAACTCTTGGTACATGATGAGTTAGGTGAGCTACAATATATCAAATGAAAGGTCTATGAATTATCTTTCCAACGCCACCAATATTGCTACTTTTGGAGCTTGTATGAGGGAGATATTCCCGTTTGAAGTTGGTCTGTCCAGTTAAGAAAAGTCACCCGGATTGTAGAGGGGAATTTCGGTGTTTTCCATACCCAATTAATGAATTTGTTTTCAATAATTTAGTTGGGGTCTAAAATGATTTGGTTCAGTTTAAACAATTACAAATCACACTAGGGATAAAGAGAGGAGAAAAGGGAGAAAAGAAGAGAAAAGCCAAAGTTCGTCGGGTTCTTGAGATTTCGCTTGCGGATTTCGCCAAGGGTTAATCCATGAATGCTCTGTGAGATCACATAGCATTGGTTTCGTTCACTCACTCGCAAATCCTGATAAAGTTCAGGGTATTACGTTCTTAAAAATAAAATTTATGAGTTCTTGATGAGTTTTTGTTGAAGTTTCGTTTGAATCTTGATTGTTGGATTTTGGAGGAGTTCTTGAGATGATTTTGATGAGATTTAAGTTTATTTTTAATATATTCTTGTATACTTTGGTTGGATATTTGAATCTAAGTATTTGGTAAGAAACCAATAAAATCTAGACAATTTAGGGTTGAAAAATGAGCAAGACAATTTCTGGATTTTTTGGGCAGGGGCATGGGGCGCCGCGACACTCAGTACACCCCAAGACAGAGTTTGTAGGTTGGCACTGGGGCGTCGCACCTCTAAGTGCGCCCCAACCTAGACTCTGCATTTTAAGGTATGGCGCCCTACGCCACTCAGTATGCTAGGGTCTCTAGGTCGTCTACCTTTTTCAAATTCTTTTCGTTTGAGCTTCCTCGAATTGTACCTACATTTCCTAGTAGTTTTCTACACTCTAAGGTACGTTTAAACAATGTGAGATCATCCATAACATGCGACCATAACTTTTGAATCCATAATTCAAATTCAAGGTAGAGCTACGAGTCAAGTCGAGAGAGTTCTTAGAGTCTTTTCAAAAGTCTTTTGCAATCGTTTTAAACTTGTTTTAAAGAATTAAGAATTGAGAAATAGTAGAGCCAAGTTCATTCTTTAAAATGAATTATAGGGACTAAGTACTCCCAAAGAGAAAATGTATTCACATTTAAGATGAGAGAATACACTGATTTACAAATGAGTTTTCATGAGTAGTTTTGAGTGTGCATGAGTATAGCCTGAGTTCACCTAACTTTCCCGCTATGCTTCAAAGAGGGTTGCGAATATGAAGAGTAGGATGAGTCTATTTGTTGCTGAGTTTTCTTGTTTATCAAACAAAGAGGGCAAAACAGCTATGGTGATAAGAGATATCGATATAGCAAGCCTAATGATTCATGTGCAACAGGTTGAGAAGGATAAGTTAAGGGATACAAAGGATCTTAGAAAAAAGAAGGCTAAGACATCAAGGAATGAGTTTGCACAGCAGAAGAGTTATGTGAACCAGTCATCTTTCCAACATAATCCAAATGGACCTGCTCCATCATCTGCTAGTGCACGTGCACCCAAGGAACAGAGGTGAGTTCAGTAACCAAAATTCATAGAATTTCATAGCTAGAGCTGCACAACCTCAAGGTAGTGTAGAACAACAAGGTAATTGGGCTTCTACATATGCTAAATGTGGTAGGAACCTCCCAAGATCATGTCGTGATGGCTCCACTGGTCGCTTCAAGTGTGGTCAAGAGGGCTACTTCATGAAAGAGTGCACTAAGAACAGGCAGGGTGGTGAAATTAGAGGCAATACAACCCAATCTTCTTGAATATCTCCACCAGACAAAGTTGCACAGAAGCAACTTCAGGGACTTGTGGAGAAGCAAAATGTCTATATGCTATCACTAGTCACAAGAGCAAGAGAATTCTCTAGATGTTGTCACTGGTATGATCAAAGTGTTTACTTTTGATAATTATGCTTTGCTAGATCCAGGAGCGAGTGTATCTTTTGTGACTTCTTATGTTACTATGAATTTTAATATCCTTCTCGAGAAACTTCTTGATCCTTTCAATGTTTCTACACATGGTTGTGAGTCTATTCTACCTGAGATAGCTTATCGTGATTGTACCATTTCCATTAATCACAAGAACACCATGGCTGAATTACTTGAGTTAGATATGGTAGATTTTGATGTCATTCTAGGTATGGGCTGGTTTCATGCCTTTTATGCCTCAGTCGATTGTAGAACTTGAGTTGTTAAGTTCTAATTTCCTAATGAGCCAGTTATTGAGTGGAGGAGTAGTTCAGTAGTGCCTAAGGGTCTTTTTATTTCGTACCATAAGGCGAGAAATTTAGTTTCTAATGGTTGTGTCTATCACTTATCTCGAGTTAATGACTCTAGTCTTGAGACACCTCTTATTCAGTCATTTCCAGTTGTAAGTGAGTTTCTAGAGGTCTTCCCAAATGATTTTCAAGTAGTCCCTCTTGCAAGAGAAATACACTTGTTATAGATGTTCTTCCCGATACTCGTCATATCTTTATTCCTCCATATAGAATGGATCCACCAGAGTTGAAAGAGTTAAAAGAACAGTTTAAAGATCTCCTTGAGAAAGATTTTATTCTATCAAGTGTCTCATGTTGGGGCGCACCGGTCTTATTTAAGAAAGAAAGATGTCTCTCTTAGAATGTGCTTAGATTACCATCAATTAAAAAAAGTTACTATCAAGAATAAGTACCTCTTACGAGAATCGATGATTTTTTCGATCAACTTATGGGTGCCACTTGTTTTTATAAGATTGACCTCAGATCTGGCTATCATAAGCAGAGAGTAAGAGAAAGTAATATCCCTAATACTGCTTCCAGGACCCACTATGGTCATTATGAGTTCCTAGTTATGTCCTTTGGTTTGACAAATGCTCCTGCAACGTTCATGGACATTATGAATAGAGTATTCAAGCCCTATTTAGATTTGTTTGTTATAGTATTAATTGATGACATTTTAATTTATTTGAGAATGAGGAAGATCATGCTAGTCATCTCAGAATAGTCCTTCAAACTCTAAAGGATAAGGAGTTATATGCTAAATTTTCTAAGTGTGAATTTTGTCATGAGTCTATGGCATTCTTAGGGCAAATTGTTTTTGGTGATGGAATTAGAGTTGATACTCAAAGTATAGAGGTATTACAACTATTATAGAAGGTTAGTCAAAGGGTTTCTATTTCATCTATTTTGATCAAGTTGACTCAGAAAATAGTTAAGTTTCAATGGTCTGAAACTTGTGAGAAAAGCTTTCAGGAATTGAAAAACGGTTAACTATTGCCCCACTGTTAACCTTACTAGAGGGTATGCAAGGTTTTGTGGTATATTGTGATGAGTCCAGAGTTGGATTGGCTTGTGTATTAATACAGAATGAATAAGTTAAAGCTTATGCCTCCATACATCTTAATATTCACGAGAAGAATTACCAAACCATGATCTAGAGTTGGTTGTCGTAGTATTTGCTTTGAAATTATGGCATCGTTACCTTTATGGTGTTCATGTAAATGGGTTCAAAAATCATAAGAGCCTTCAGTATGTGTTTAGTTAGCAAGAGCTTAATCTCAGTCATATGGGGTTGTTGGATTTACTCAAGTATTATGATATGAGTTTTCTCTATCACCCAAGTAAGGATAATGTTGTTGTTGATGCTTTGAGCATATTGTCTATGGGTAGTACCACCCATTTTGAGAAAGAATGAGTTAGCAAAAGATGTGTATATATTTGCACGACTAGGAGTTAGACAAAGTGATTTCGATGAAGGAGGAGTAATGGTGATGAATGGGGGTGAATCATCATTAGTTTCTGAAGTGAAAGAGAAACAAGACCAAAATCCTGTTTTGCTTTAATTAAAGGCAAATGTTGTTAAGCAAAAGTGATGACTTTTGAACAAGGGGGAGATGGTGTATTGAGGTATCAAGGTAGATTGTGTATGCTAAGGGTGGATAAACTTCAAGAGAGGATCATGGAGAAATCTCATAGCTCCAGATGTCTATCCACCGGGTTCCACAGAGATGTATCGTGATTTGAGAGAAGTTTATTGGTTGAGTACTATGAAGAAAGGCATTGCAGAATTTGTTGTTAGGTGCCCGAATTGTCAACAAGTAAAGGTGGAGCACTAAAGTCCAGGTGCTATGGCTCTGAATATAGAGATTCCATAATGGAAATGGGAGATGATCAATATGAACTTTATCACAGGTTTGTCGTAGTCTCGCAGGCGGCATGATTCGATTTGGGTGATTATAGATCGAATGACTAAATCAACCCATTTCTTACTAATAAAGACTGTACATTCAACAAAAAATTATGCTAAGTTATATATTCAATAGGTAGTTAGACTTCATAGAGTTCCAGTGTCCATTATTTAAATAGAGGAGCGCAATTTACTGCACAATTTTGGAAGTCATTCCAGAAAGGATGGGTTCAAAGGTGAATTTGAGTACTGCTTTTCATCCCATACTAATGGTCAAGAAGAGCACACCATTCATAAATTAGATGATATGTTGAGGTGTTGTGTGATTGATTGCAAGGGTAATTGGGATGATCACCTACCACTCGTTTAGTTTGCCTATAACAATAGTTACAACTCTAACATCCAGATGGTTCCTTACGACATTCTTTATGGGAGACGATGCATATCTCCTATTGGATTGTTTGAAGTTGGTGAATCTAGGTTGATAGAAGCAGACTTAGTTCATCAAGATATGAATAAAGTGAATTTTATTCAAGATAGATCAAAAACAGCGCAGAGTCGTCAAAATCCTATACAGACGTGAGACTTGGAGTTTATAGTAGATGATTGGGTTTGTAATACTCCAAAATTCTAAGACATGTTCTATAGCCTAAAATAGGTGTCAAAAGGTTTAGACACTGTTTTAAGGTAAATTTTAATGTATATAAGTTATTTAGGAAGTTTAGGAATCAAAACGTCAAGGAACGTCCATGACGCCGAAAACTAGTTCAATGAGGTGCTAGTGTGACTTAGCCTATTTGACAAAATTTTAGGAGTCAGAAAATGATGAATTTTGGTGGAAGGGTGTCTAAAACATATTAGAGTTAATTCCTAGTCGAAACGTCCGGATATGAATCCCCAAGGACCAACCAAGGGCCCTTGAGGAGGACCCTTGCAAAAGTAATTAAAAGTTGTCAAGAGATAGTGTCACAGACGAATGCCATCAACAAGCCGTTGGTGAATCGACGAGGCGTCGATGCCTCCGTTGACGGTCACTTAGACAATTCCAAGGGAGGTCTGTTTTGACAAGTCTCTGACCAAAACGATGGATCAACAGGACGGTTGGTCCCTTGGCCATCGTTTGACAAGCGGATCGTTTGTCGTGGTCTCATCTGTGAGGGGTTGCTTTTGCTGCTCGTTTTCAAGTTGGTTAAATTAAGTAATTAAGTGGATAGACAATTAATTATGGGTTAAGGTAGGTCTAATTAAGTTAGTTAATGACCTATATAAAAACCCTAAGCTAATTAAACTATTATAAGCCCTCATAATTCCCAAACCCAAATTCTCCTCCGTCTCTCTTCTTTCTCTCTCCCAAGTTGAAGAACACCATAGAAGACAAAGTCATGGTGGGTTCTAGGACTGAAATCACAAAATTTTATCCATCAATCTTCATCAAACATTAAGGTATGGGAATTGTTTCACCTTTGGACTTCTTTCCCAAAGGGTTCCTTCAAATTGACTTCAAAAGACGAGTTTCCATGTGCGTCTTTTCCAATCTCGAAATTGATCTTTCAATTAGATTTTTTTATGGTTCCTTTGGATTGTATTTAATAAACTGTGATGAATTATGACTATATTACACTACTTATTGATGGATTGGTCTAGTTTGTAGAAGATGACCTATTCCCCTTAACCCTAGGTTGTGATCTTGAATTGAACTATCTAGTATTGAGTGAATTACTATCCTCTGATGTTATTGTGACAATTTATGAATATATTGAGATAATGGTAGTCCTACCATGCTAGTTTCTTGAGTAATTGACCTAGATTGTGAAGTAGGTTATGAACTTGACCTATGTCTCTAATTCTAAGCTATGAACTAGTGGTAAGTTGTTGTATAATGATTAAATTGGCCTTCTTATTATGTTGATTATTGTGATGTGATGATATTACACCCATTGTTGGGTTGAGTTGAGAGTTGATGGTAAGACCTTGATGATGGCATGGTGAAGGAGATTGAGTAAGTCTTGTGATCTCTATTCTTTACTTCAATTATGGTTACATCTGATTAAGTGATGGTGTTGTATCGAAGTATACCTTATATTAAGATATGGTTGGTATGATGTTGAATTAAAATGTCTTGATTATGTGATTGTGAGATTATGCTTATCTTAAGATGTATCGATATAAGGTTGGTGATGAAGTACCTATGTGCCTTGCTATGATATAATGATGTTAATGTGCTAATCTCACATGTGAGGGTTGTAATGAAAGGTGTTCTCATACAATTCTTATTGAGCTATGATGATGATTATTATATGAGGGATAGACCCTATGACCTACATTAAGCTATAATAATTAATAAAGGTATTAAAGACATTTCAAAAGGGACTCTAGCTTAGCACTGAGTGAACTAGAGTGAGGAGTGTCCCTTCCCACATAGGGAAGGTAGGATCACTAATGTACTCTTGAGATTGGAGACTACAATGCATGTAGCACAAAGAGGGTCCAACTATATCTCCTAGTTCTTAGACTATGCTGTCCCCATAGGAATACTAGTTAGTGGATCCACGTAGTTGCTATGTTCATGTTTTTGTACTACCTTGGCAAGTAGTCTGCCTTCCTTCGGTGTAGGGTTCCATGACACCGGATTCCACATTAGCTCATTTGGCCTATGTCGGTTAAGGAAAGATGTTCTCAAAAGGTAAAATGAACTAAAGGAATGAACTCTAACAAGGATGACCTAAGGGGTTTAGCTTAGTCTAGGTAGGGGTATGGGACTCTACCTAAACATTGCACTAGTTAGACTTGAGGGAAGTCTTAAGAGTATGTTCTTATATATGTATATGCTTATAATTGTACATGATAAGTATATGATGATGTTGCACATTGATGATACTATATGATGATTGGTTTCACTTATGAATATGTATTTGGTTTCTATTGCTAAAGTATGATGATATGTACCATTAATGCTATGTGAAGTTGGACATTGGTCATGATTCTTGTTGAGTTTACTTGATTGATTAAGGTTATGGGGCTTTGCTTAGTCATTGCACTAGTTGACTTAATGAGGGTTCATGAGTAATGGTCTTGCTTTGGTTATATTGTAATGAACTCTTATTCATGCTTGTTGATGTTATAGCTTGATAATAGGGTTGTCTTAACTATGTAATCAAATTATGTGGATATGAATGTTGGCTTGACTAGACTTAGTATTGTTGGTCTTTTGATATATATGCTCTTGACTTAATGAATATGTCTTATTAATTGGTATGGTCTTCTTGGATGTGCATAAGGATTTTCAAAGTCAATTGCATACTGGTCTCATACTTAGTACAAGTGGTGTACCAACCCCATTTTATCCCTTTTCCCCAACATTTTAGGTTCCGGTCATTGAAGGACTTTCGAGACGACTTTGAAGGAAGACTTGGAATTCTTACTCATCCAAGTTGGGTAGGTTCTCACTTTCCGAGGGCAATGACACTATCAAGCTTATGATGTTTTTCTAGTTATAAGACTTCTATGTTCTTTCCTTTTCATTTGAGCACTAAAGATTGTATAGCCTATATGTGGCTCTTATTGTATTGTTGTATGGGCTATGCCCAATTGTGATATTCTTGTTTAGATGGTTATGAGATGAGACATCCAATTTATGGCTATGTTATATCTTATATATATATATATATATATATATATATATATATATATATATATATATATATATATATATATATATATATATATGTGTGTGTG